>SNQJ01S0021961.1:88567-111194 GCA_010110895.2 Picea sitchensis
TAGATACCTTATAACTCTCAAAATTTTAAAAGTCAATAAAAAAATCATAAAGATAAGCATATACATAACAAAATTAAAATATCATAAATTGAAAATGATTGAACTAATATCATTTTGATAGTTGGAATGATTTTTATTCACAAATTATTTTACCATGTTATTTTTTCTTTATTTTTCACTGTTTTAATAATTAAAATTTTCTTAACAAGTGTCATTGCTCTAGATTTGAACAAGTAACAATAACTTATCAAAATAAGTAAGATATTTTACCATCTTATTTTTTCTTTATTTTGTATTTTTCATTGTCAATACTTAAAATTTTCCTAACAAATGCCCATGATGTCTTAACAAGCATCAAGCAACTTAAAAGTATCATATTTATTAAAAAAAAACACATTCTTTTATGATGAATGGTGTGATTCATAATATTACCTTATAAACATGACATAATGATTGCATCCACTTATACCCATGTAAGAGTGTTGATGTAATTTTTCCTAACATTTACTTCATGGAGATGAGATATGATTTCATCACCTTATATCTATTTAAGTATGTTCATGTAATGTTATGGTTGATTTCCAAGTTGTGTTTATTAGATATATTGGAATTTTAGATATAATCACATTATAAAAGTATAATTTAGGGGTTTACTTAATTAGTGTTAGTTAAAGTGTAAATTTAAGAATGAAAATGTTAAAAAGTAAAGATGTTGTGTGGGTATCTTTATTATCATAATATTTAATGAAAACACTTTTAGATCACCATTGCAATGTATGATGAACCATACAATACATCTTACAATGGTGAATAGCTTGATTACAAATGAGGTTAAACCTTTCTCATATATAGGCTTCGTTTCTTCAATTGAAACTCCAAGTGTGGGACCACAACCTATGAATGTCCACATAAATCAACCAATATGTCTAGGTACATATTCCCCATGTGGACCTAGTTGGCATCATCAATCACCCCTATTTGGTCAAAACCCTTAGTCATTTAACCCAATCAATGACTACCTTAGTGGGTCAACCTAGTCAATAACTACTAGGTTGGAATGTTGACTATTTGTAAACCCATTGTAGCTATTGATTGGGTTGACCCACTAAGTTCATTGTTGATTGGAATAAATAACTAACTAAGGCAGGTTGATGGTGTCAAATGGGTATACCTAGGGAATGTGTACCTCAACTCATCGAGTGTCTTAACTTATGTGGACATTTGTGACTTGCCGTCCCACACTTGGGGTTTTGATTGAAGAACCCAAATCTATATTTTGAATATGTTTTAGCCTCATTTGTCATCAAGAATTTCATAGCGAGATTGTAGTTTTTCAATAATTGGAAACCATATTTCATAACAATATTATAGTTTTTACAAACCCTAATGTCTCATTTATCCTTACCAACAAATAACTTTTGTGGTTTATTCTAAGATCCAACTATGAAATGTGAAATAACTAATATGTTTCTTATGCATCCTAAGTTGCAAATAGTCACTTGAAAGGGTCCTTTTAAAGGTTGTTTTAGATCCTATTGAATTACCAACCTATCCAAATATATAACATTTTCTATGTTTGGTTCCAATTTTTTGCTTCAATCATTATTTTTTACTATAAACAGATGTGTATTTTGGTGACCTTCTTGTAAACTCCTTAATACAATATTATTTCATTATAATTGGAATGCTATCCCCTATTGTTAAAACACTTATTATCTTATTAATTAAGATGAAAAATTGTTTCATCTCTTAGTTTAATTTAAATTCCATTTTGTAACGCCTTTTTATAAAATTTAGCATATGTATTTAAATAATAAGAACCTACAATAAAATTGTACTTACAAATTTTATATTCTAATTTTTTTAATAAAAAAATTCATTTATTTATTTTATTAAAAAATAATTAACTACATTTTATCTAAAAATAATTAACTGAGTGTGGATTCATGAAGGGGTCTGACACACCCAAAAGATATGATGTTTCTCACAAGTGACCCTTGTAGTTTCTATAAGAGAAAGGGAGCACAACCAAAGGAGGCATAGAAGATTGGCAAGGATATTTGGAGAACAAGTTTGAGGCAAGTATGAGGCAACGAATCGAGGCAGAACTGCCAATATGGAAGACAATTAGCCAAGGATGGGACGCTCTGGGAGATTTTCAGGAAGTTAGGAAACGCAAGTCTATTGGCCAACTTTCGTATATGCGCATTTACGGAGATTGGATTATGTATATGAATGCTTGCACACATATTCCCATTTATGGATGGTGAATTCTGTATATGCGCATTTACGAAAGATGACCACTTCTGTAAATGCTTATTTAAGGAAGCTGACCACTTCTGCATACACGAAAGCCAACTTTCGTAAATGTAGAGCACCTCGCTACTCTTGTTGAAATAATTTGTAGTTGAAATCCGAAGATCTTTTGTAAATGCACATATATGAAAGTAGTCGACTTTTGTATACACGCATATAGGGAAAATATGAAGACAAAAGGTTTGTCTGTGTGTGTGTGAGAGAGAGAGAGGGTGGCAGGGGAGAGGGGTGGGGGGGAGAGAGAGGAAAAGAGAGGGGGAGAGTGGGGAGAGGGATGGAAGGAGGGGATATGGTGAGAGAGGGAGGGTTATATGCAAGGAAGTGAGAGAGAGAGAGAGAGGGGTGGAGAGGAATTGTTTGAGAGAGTGTGAGAAGTGAGAGGAGAGATAGTAGAGAGGAATGGGGAAGAGAGAGGGAGGAGGTGGCAGGAAAAGAAAGTGTGTGAGAGCATGAGAGAGGAAGTGACCGACTTCATTATGCACATTTACATAAGCCAATCAATTTTTAATATATGTGAATATACAAAAATTAAATCCCTTCTATATATCTTGTATGCAAAAGTGATTCATTTCCCTATATGTGCATATATGGAAGTGATTATGTATATGTGCATTTACAAATGTTTTCTTCTATATATGCGTGCTTCTGTAAGTGCGCATATACATAATCTCATTTTTTGTAATTCCTCACTCTCAAGATTTTGTAAACATGATGATGGTTTTCTTTAACCCTCAACCCCCACCTCTTATTTTCATTACACACGGTGGTTTCCCCTTCACCAGAGTCATCTGCATCCATTAATCTCGGCTCCACAAGGAAATAATTAAGAAGATATCAAGTTGAGGCATGTTACTATTTATGCATGCACTGATACATTTTTAAGGAGGTTTAGAGGAAAGCTTTATCTTCTCACATAAAGAGAACCAAATGTGAGAACAAAATGTCAAAAACTAGAACTCTTTAAAAATGGTGCACAATACATCATAACAATGCTTGTATTCCTAGTGGGAGACAAAATATGCCCTATAATTGTCATGTGTGGTAGTTTAAGGCCTCCTTCATGGACATTGAGCCCATAAATCCCTCATTAGGGCCTAAGGCCCTTGATTTAATCTCTCAACCATTATCATGGCCTTGATACTTGTCTATGGTGCACAATACCTACTAACATTGTTCATATTCCCATAGAGAGATGAAAGATATCCTAAAAATTCTATGATTGGTGGTTGGATGTCTCTTTCATGTGCGTCAAACATGAGATGACTCATTCAAGTCCTAAGTCTAATGTTTCCATCCCCCAACTATTGTGAAGGATCTGAGGTCAATATGTGGTGTGTAATACCTACTAACCACCCTCATAGTCTTAGTTGGAATCAAAATATATTCTACATAGGTTATGAGTGATGGCAGGAGGCCTCTTCCATAGCCATCGATCATGAGAAGCTTCATTTAGGGCCTAAGGCACTTGATTTCATCCCCCAAGCATTGTAAATGCCTCAATATGTATCTATGGTTTTATATACCTATGGTATATATATTGGTATATATGTTAGTATATAGCAAGTATATATATACAATGGTATATATATCAATATATATACAATGGTATATATATCAATATATATACAAGTATATATACATCTGAGTGGGCCTAATGGTTAGAACTCATTTCCTCTTAGAGATTGAGGTTCAAATCTAGATGGGGTAGAGCATGTATACCTCCGTAGACTTTGCAAGTCAAATTGTTGGTGGGAGGGTCCTTGTCCCTGAAACAAGGGGGTCTCATTTACCAATTTGGTGTGGCTTGGTCATGACTTTAAAAAATAAATTATTATCATATAGTATGTGGAGTATATACTTGGTATATATGCTTGGTATATATAACAATATATATTCTTAGTATATGTGCGATGTATATGTCGGTATATATACTTAGTATATATCTTGGGCCATATATACTAGGTATATTCATATATGTCAGTATATATGCCAGCTATATTTACTTGGTATATATGTAGGCATATGTACCTGGTAATATACCCGATATATATGCTTCTATGTATACCTGAGTAAAATATATCATTATGTACTAGCTATGTACACATCAGTATATACTAAGTAGCCTTCTTGTACTTAGCCTGTAGTGGTATCTGGCCATTACATGAGTATGCATGATTGGTATATATGTGATACCATACTTAAGTATATCTGAATTATATATACTAAAAGTATATACAATGATATATATGTTTGGTATATATATCTTGATATATACGTGCCAATATATATAAAATGGCTTGAGGAAGGAAACAACTATCTGGTAGATCTGAATGAAATAGTAACGTAGCTGGGAGAGGGTTGCGGTGTCAGAGGCCATTGGTCAATTTATCAAGGTAAAACAAACTTGGTTATGCCCTGCACCAAGGTAGTACACTTTCTAGAAATGTATTCGAACTATAGAAGCTACAACTTGTGACTTGGCTGGTCAGGGTTTGGCTTCGGGGACTATGATAAGAAGCCTTGTTACGTTGGGATCTGTAATTAGTTTTGGGGTGAAAGAATGGCAAACAATTCGAGAATAGAGATTGAGAGTTTGTGGGAGGAAAAGTTTTGAGGTTGTTTGAGGCTCAGGGTAGGAGATGCGTTTGGTTGAATGGATATTAGGTGGATGGATACACCAAGGCCAAAAACCCCAACCCACTAAAGCCAAGGCTAGATTTGCTAAAATTAATGTCACCACACTCCTTTTCCATCTACATGGTTAGAAACAACAACAATAGTGTTTTGATCAACGAATTTCACAGTTGTTTTTCAATAAAAAACTAAAATGGAAATAAAAGATGTATTAAGTTACAATTCAATACCCCTAAGGGTAGTTTTGAATCCTTTGAACCACAAATTTTCTATAGGGGTCAGTAAGCAACCTAACATTCCACTACCTTTCCCTCATTAGAGGCCAACAATGAGGTAATCTATATCATGATCTCCATCATTCAACCCACCTACACATTGAACAATTTTAATGAAATCAATATTTTTAGGATTGAGTTTAAACCCAATCATCAAGTGTGCAGAGTTTGGGGCACTTTAAATAATCTTTGACCTCCAAGTCCTGTTGAGGTTTCAACAATGAGAGTACCAACCAAGCCCTTGGTTTCCCTCCCTAAGAGGAAGTGGAAGGGTCCAATGGGATATTTACACATGATTATTTAGGGAAAAACTTAATACCACAAGAATTTTCATAGGTTGTACCATAGGAGTCATTATTTCCTTTTGATTATGAGAGGATGGACTTCCACTTTAAACTATCTATCATAAATTCAAATTTTACATCAATTGGTGTTGCATGAGATTCTTTTCCTATTTGTTTCCTCCAATGCTACAAATAGTACATCTGACCCGAGTTAGAGTCTGTCCCATCTAAGTGAAGGGAGCGAAGGATTTGTGGGAATTTGGTATAATTATATCGAGCTCATCTTGGTAGTTCTTTTAGCCAAATTTTTATTATCATAATGATTTCAGTGGTATCTACAAAGGTTAGATGCACAGCTACTTTGGCTCAACCCTACAATCCATTCTTTTGATTTCTTTGATGTTGTGGAGAATGGGATAGAGAGTGGCGGGGAGATGATGGGGTAGTATATGATGAGGTGAGATGATGGGGTAGTATATATATACAGTATATATGGAATTTTTTATATAAATTATATATAATTGGAAGTATATATATCGATATATATACTTAGTATATATAATTAGTATACCCCTAGGTATATATGTCGATATACCTCTTCATTGTATACTAGTATATGTATATATATATATATATACTTAATATAGTATATATTAGGAGGTATATGTGTACTAGGTATTAGTATATATAGGTGGTATATATGTTATATATCTTGAGTATATATCTTGAATATATTTTGAGTATATATAATAGATATATATCATGTATATAGATATATATGCTTGGTATATCTTACATATGCCTAGTATATATGCAGGTATATATGTGGTATATACCAATATATCATACTAGGTGCATGTCGGTATATAATTGGTATTATGTTGGTATATATACTAGTTATATGTGTCAGTGTATATACTTATTATATATGTCAGTGTATATACTAGTAAATATACCTAGCATATATATATATATATATACTTAATATGGTATGTATTAGGAGGTATATGTGTACTAGGTATTAGTATATATATTGGTATATGTACTAGGTATATATCTTGGTATATATACTTGGGTATATATACTAGGTGTATATGCTGGTATGTGTTGGATTTTTGGTGGGATTTGAAATAGCAGGTCACCTTTTTAGTTTTTCAAGAGGCAGGCTCTTTTGGATCTGGGAGGCATGAGACAGCATATGTAATAGCTGGATCTATGGGAAGCGTTCAGTGATCTAGGATCTTAAAGGTGGATTTTTGCAATCTTGATTCAGGCCTATAGTAGAAGCTCAATCTATAGGGGCTGAGCTGGGATCCCCGAAGCGGTGATAATGAGAGCACGTGATGTATGTGACAGTTCTCTAATTGAGCAAACAATGATACAAGGACTCTTCCAAATGTAACAACAGATCTATGTTTGGAATGAGGAGAGCTCAGATCATATGCAACAAAGTTACATAACTTCTCTAATCAACAACAGATCTGTAGATCTAAGTTCTGAAACAAAACAATAAGACAGGGGTTGATTCTATATATTATGAGCTCAAGCTGTAAATAACTCAGATCAGAACATTAAGAGGAAAGGTAAGAAACACATACGGTACACTTACCTATGAAGATGGTACACTACCACAATAGGAAGAGGTCCTGAGTGTTATGCTCAGTTAAAGGTTGACTTCGAGATCTTATATGAGATCTTTATGCCAATATTTGAAGAACCTTTCATGCCACCAGTTAAATTAACTAAGACCAAGAAGACCCAAGCCCTAACAGAAAAACTCCCCACGGTTGAGATAGAATGACAAGGCACTTACAGTGAGATAGCATGCACAACGGTAGTCCCTGGGTTTATCCTCTGTGACCCGGCAACTTCCTTTGCCCAAGCGGTGGTACTCTTGATGTACCCTCGGCCGAGGCGGTACCTTTCTTCAGGCAGCGGCACCTTCTCATAGGCAGTGGCACCCTTAAAGCAGACAAAGGTACCCTATGTTAGCAGCGGCACCTTCTCATGGACAGCGGCACCCTTAAAGCAGACAAAGGTACCCTATGATAGCAACGACATCCTCTTAAAAGGTGGTTGTACTCTTACAGCAGATGGCGGCACTCTAAACAGCAGAGAGAAACCAACAAAGGAGGAGCAGCGGTCTCCAAGCAACAGGAGATAGGACAACAGCAATGATATCCTCCACCAAAACAGAACTCCAATCAACCAAGACTGGAACAACAATCAAACAAGACTGAGGCCGCAACTTTTGGGAGGCTCCACGCTAGGATAAAATCACAATAGAATGTGTTGTGAAGGAGTAGGGTAGGTCTTATTAAACAGTGGCTAGGGCAAAGGATGGGTTAAGGTTAGGGTAGGAGGGTTAAATTTAAATTAATATTATTCACATGTTTAAATTTTAAATTTAAACGTAATGATTATTACACACAATTTTAACCCTCGAAATTAAGAATAAAACCCATGAAAAATATAACAAAAGACCACAACAAGGGTAAGGGGGTTTCACAAAGCCCTACAAACAAATGACCAAAACCCCAAGGATTGGAAACAATCAACCAAGGGCGACAAGGTGGCATTACTCATTCAACCTAGATCATACATGGTGAACCCTGTGCCTTTTATCATCACTGCATAGGGGACGTTATCCCTCTTGTGGTTGTGTCCTTCTTCAAGGAGGTCATGTACCATCAAGTTTTTACACCAAGGTCAGAGACCAGGATCAACCCATGCCCATAGGCATGAGCACCCTGAACCCAGGTCCAGGGGACCTAGATGTATCTAGGGTCTTTAAGTGCTTAGTTACAAATACCGAACTCTCCCATGTCGAACATGGATTTACCACAGTTACAAACCGGGGGCCCACAGTTCTAAACCGGGGCCGAGATTTCATTTCTAGGGGCCTAGACATATCTAGGGTCTTCAGCGGCTTGGTTACAAGTGAGACTTGTGCCGGGCATGGGTGCCTGGTTACAAACCCGGGGCCGCAGTTACAAACCGGGGCCACAGTTCAAACCTAGGGTCTTTAATTGCTTGGTTACAAACCAAGACTTCCGTACCCGGGCATGGTACCCGCGTTACAAACCGGAGATACAGATTACAAACCTAAGGTCTTTAGCTTTGAATTTCAAACCAAGACACCTTTGGGCATGGGTGCTGGTTACAAACCGGGGGCCACAGTTCAAACCCTAGGGTATTTACTTTGCTTGGTTTCAAACCAAGACTTCCATGCCAGAGGCATGGGTACCCTAGTCCCGCAAACCGGAATGCAGTTACAACTTCTAGGGTCTTTAGCTGTGGTTACAAATCCGGCTTCCATGCCCAGGGCATGGAGTGCCACAGTTACAAACCGGGGACCAAGCAGTTACAAACCTAGGGTCTTTATCAAATGGGTCTCGGTGGGCTGCCGGAGTGCAGGGGATAGACCTTGTCAGGGTCTTAGCCCATCTCCAAGGAGATGAACCGACTGGTACACCAAGTAAATTTAACACTCCTCTCAGCAAGAGAGGTATTCACAGCTACACTTAGAAGCGTCGCGGTATGCGAGCTTTATCCAAAGGCGTTGGCTTGGGTGAGAAGTAATGGGCAATACGTTCTCTGATCGGGTATCTTGAGAGAACTTTCTTACGGATCATGTCCCGGATATAGTTATATCGCATCTCAATATGTTTCGATCTGTCATGAAACAGCAGGTTCTCTGTGGGCTTTATGCAGCTTTGATTTTCACGATTGTACTGCCCGTAGGCTCCAGAAACTCTGTCTTGAATAAAGTCTGAAGGTAGCTACGAGCCCTACTGCTTCTCTGTGACGACACTCTGACAATATACTCTGCCTGGGTGCTTTGGAGCTCTGAGACCCTGTTTCTTGGACCAAGGCGCAACAATATCGGAAGTACTCTTCGGTCTAATGCCATCGATGCAGACAGCCAAACCAAAGGGCCATATACCTCTTCATGAGGGGTATCTGAGACCATATCTCAAAATGTGTTTCACGATGGCTACGTTTGTAAAAGTTCGAGTTCACATATGGCGGTAAACACTTACATTATACCAAATGTGCGTTCACCGTGTATCTGAGATGGAAATCACTGATACGGGCTTGTGGTCTGATCACAAGTAAGATTTTTGAATTAGAGATCATTGTGTACTTAAGTATTGCGATTTAACACCCAGCTGAGAAACACATCAATTACATATTAGCCGTGAGAGAGAGAGATATCTCTTGATTTACGCCAAAGTTTCAAGCTCATTTGATGAAATTGTTTCAAAAACTCCCTCTTAGTCTGAGCGATCACAATTCCTTCCAAGCTCCTAGAGATATAATCCATGAGGTTCTTTTCATGGATAGCTTCTTATTTTACTTCACTGCTGTCCGGATGAAGTATTCAAAACAAGGAAGTGACAAAAAAGTTCCTTATGAAGGTGAGGATCATGAATCACAGGTATGTCCTCATTGTCTTATTTCAAGTGAGGAAGTTTCTAAATGAATCATGATTTAATTTATTTATAGACCCAGAATACTCATCAAGTTTCTGCTTCCTGTGCTAGAGCCTTTAGGTGCTAGAGGCTATATGATGCCTTTAATATCTCTTGGCCTCTGGCTGGTTTCCTCTTAAGGAAATTGATAGAATTCTTAGATTCTATTCTGGCTAGCGATCTGTTGTTGGACAGGATTAACCGATATTCGGAGACTACTCCTCTGTGTCCAAGAGATCGCCTTTGTCGGTTTTCTCTACTATCAAAATGTTCCTCAGACCTTATTCAAATGTCGTATCGGATTAAAAATAATATCATCATCGCAAAGGCATTTATTGCCATAAGCACTCTCACAGGCTTCAAAGCGGTATCTTGGATGCAAGAGGTAGCCCTCAGCAATAAATGCTCTATGTCTATAAAACTTTGGTCGAGCATAAACTCAGCTTCATTCCCAGTCTTGGGTCTATCACAAAGGTATTATGCGAACAGATGATAAGTTGATCATGTCCAGGTATGGAGCCTAAAAGAGCCCCTCCAATCACCTAAAAAGAATCCAGTCACTACATGATTTTATGCTGGAGTTTTCGTCCTACTTACATCAGTTTCTCCATCAGGAGGAACCTGAGAATGACTGATATTGTCTCCTTGTCCTGAGCTGCTGTCAGATATGAGGTAAAAGCAGATTGCATCTCTCCTCTTACCTTGTCTTAAAGTCATTGCCTGTCTTAACACAGTATCTATTACTAATGTAATGCAAGACAGAATATAATATTTCATATGGATTTTCCCGCTGCGGCCATTACGTGTTCCCGGATCGTCTCCAATACTAAACCTTTTTTCATTTGGTGAGTTTTGAGTCCATTTTCACCTGCTGGCAATTTTGCAATGCGATTATTCCGCAGGAGATAGAGTAGCATGATGGCTACGGATGGGGTGATTCTTGCCATTTCAGCATGGTACGTGATGGCGGTGTTCTTGAAGGTGTGGAATAGTTACAGTAGTTGTGTCAACATTTGCTTGTTCCATACCTGTCTTTGGATGCACCAATCCATGAGTCTATGGCTCTTCCACCGCAAATGGTATTTGAGCATCAATATACGATGTTGTTTTGTCTTCAATACATCATGTTGTTGAACATGCTCCTCAGGACATGGAATTAGGTAGCAGATTCTATCCGCGATGGCCCGGTGTAGATGTGCCTTTAAATATCCGCTTCGTGACATGAGTACCGCTACCATTAGATCGCGGTTATGTCAGAGTTTTCGGCGCGGCACAAAGACTTTCAACAATGCATTGGTAGTAGCGATTATTGTCTCAATTTTGTATCTTCTCCCGGAAAGCTATGGCGGTCATTACTGCTTTCATTGTATAAAGCGAGTACTCAATAGTACCAAAGCAAGTAGGTCATATTGATGCAACAAGGTTTCCTTTGTTTATTTCACTGTCTTCCATCCACGCAACACTATAAAGATCTTCAAGTCAGGTGTCATATTCTGGAGGAGGAGGGGGGGTCCATTCCAGGATAGTATGTTCCCCAGCTGTTCTCCTAAGCATGATTGCTGTTGTAACAGACATTCAGACCTTCAAAATTACTTCCACTTTCAAATGTTTCAACATATATATCCTTTTCTCTATAAGAACCAACATCATGCTTCTTCTTTATGACTTATACAAAATCATTTGCATAAAGATAAGGTGGAAGAGGCATTCCAAGCACTTCAGGTCCTCCAACTTCCACGCGTTACTAAACTTTTATTTTCAGAATAGCAGCAAAAGAATTATTCCACCGATAACATCCGCACATGTGATCCTTAGGGACCCCTGCATAGACATAGCTACCTTGGGGATGGTTAATAATAGTACCAGGGTGAGGATTTTCTTCATCGTACGTGATGTCATGAACACCACAATGTTTTCCTCTTCCAATCATACCTCTCCTCAAATTTAGTGACATGGCAGACCTCGGCGATGCTGAGGTTCCAAAAGCCAGAAGAATCCAGCCAATCAGAACAACCCACTGAGTACTGATCCTATCACTGCATTAGATTTCAGCCATAATCAAGCCTTCTACAATGCCGAGGACAATTTTGGGCGATCCCACAATCCTTTTTTGAGTTCAACAACCTTCAGTGATTTTAATGCAAATTTTTATGACCTCAATCTGTTCATAAACTAAATGTATCCTTGTTGCCTTGTAAGGATATCAAACCACACACTTATCTATTGAAATTATGTTTCTTCCAATACACAAAAATAAGAGACAACAGTCCACCATCCACTCAGTAATCTCTCCTCATCAACAAATCAGTAAATTGGAGTAACACTCATAAATATAGAGCTTTAGTTCACTATACAACTCCGTCATCGATCTACAGGAAAAGAAAGTGCGCCTTAAGTTTAACTTGTGCTTAATAGGCCCAATCCACAAAGAAAATCAACCTATGATCGATTTGTGTTTGCCGGTCAATAGAAAAGAGTTTTTTCTTGAGGAGGGATGGAACTCTATCAAACTTCTTCCTGGATACGTAGGCTCGGATCTTTAACTCTTGAGCTCCTTACACTTACCTACAACTCGTGCTACGTTAGATTTTATGGTAAATTTGAAACCAGCAGTCACCTTTTAATTTTCAAAATAAAACTCTTTAGATATGAAGCATAGACAACATATATAACTAGATCTATAGAAGCAGTGATAAATCTCAGATCTTAAAGTAGATTTTACAATGTTGATTCAAACCTATAGTAAACTCCAATCTATAAAGAGATGGCTTCGGATCCCAAGCAGTGATAATAAAAACCTGTAAATGTATAACAGTAGTTCTCTAATTGATCAAACAATAATACAAGGACTCTTCCAAATGTAGCTTGTGGATCTATATTTGACCAGAGAAGAGAGCTCAGATCATATGCAACAAAGTTACATAACTTCTCTAATCAACGGCAGAATCGTAGATCTAGGATTAGAAACAAAGACAATGGCAGGGCTGTTCTATGTGATGAGCTCAGAACATGAAATAACTCAGATCACAGACATTGGGAGGGAAAGTGAAACACATGCACGGTACACGCCTTGCACACGTGAAGAAGATGGTACACTACCACAATAGGAAGAGGTCCTGAGTGTTATTAACAGGTTAAAGGTTCGGTTCAGATCTTATATGAGATCTTTATGCCAATATTTGAAAAACCTTTTCATGCCACCACAGTTAAGATAACTAAGACCAAAGGAAGACCCAAGCCCTAACAAGAAAAACTCCCACGGTTGAGATAGAGAATGATATAGGCACTTACGGCTGAGATAGCATGCATGCTTGATAGTCTCAGGGGTTTATCCTCACAACAACCGAAGCTTCAGCGCCCAGCGGTGGTACTCTTCGATGGCACCCTCCACGGCGGAAGCGTTACCTTCTTCGAGGCGGCGCAATGGGACAGCGGCACCCTTAATGCCCTATGCTATAGCGACACCTTCATGGGCCAGTGGCACCCCTTAAGACAAGGTACCCTATGCTATATAGCGACATCCCCTCTTAAAAAGGTGTTACGTACTCTTACAGCCGAGATGGCCTCTAAGCAATGAGAGAAGAAACCAACAAAGGAGGGTAGTCTCAAGCAGGAGAGATAGGACAGCGGCAATGATATCCCCTCCACCAAAAGCAAGGAACTGCAATCAGCAAAATTTGGAACAGCAATCACACCAAAGGCTGAGGCCGCACCTTCAAGGAGACTCCACGCTAAGATAAAATCACAATAGAATGTATTTGTGAAGGTAGGGTAGGTCTTATTAAATAGTGGAAGGGCAAAGGATGGGTTAAGGTTAGGGTAGGAGGTTAAATTTTAATTAATATTATTCGTTTATGTTTAAATTTTAAATTTAAACATGTGATTATTTACTTTTCAATTTAACCCTCAACAATAAAACAAAACCCATAAACAAATAAACAAAACCAACAACAAGGGTAGGGGGTTTCACAAAGCCCACAAACAAATGACCAAAAACCCCAAGGGTCCAAAACAATCAACCAAGGGGCTTGACAAGGTGGCATTACTCAGCTCCTTTAAAATCATATGGTAGACCTATTACTTTATCATCATGGCATAAGGGGCGTTCCACTCTTGTAGTTTGTGTGTCCTTCTTTAGGAAGGCGTTGTAATATCAAGTTTTACACCAAGGTCGAGACCAAGGATCAGCCCATGCCCATAGGCATGAGCACCCCTGGACTCAGATCGAGGCCCTAGATATCTAGGGTCTTTAAGTGCTGGTTACAAACCAAGACTCCATGCACCAGGCATGGGTACCCGGTTACAAACCAGGGGCCACGGTTTACAAACCGGGTGGCCTAGACATATCTAGAGGTCTTCAACGGCTTGGTTACAGACCAAGACTTCCATGCCAGGCATGGGTACCCTGGACATGTCCAGGGGCCTTAGACATGTCTAGGGTCTTCAAGACTCCCATGCTCCAGTCATGGTTCCCCTGGTTTGTAACCAGGGGCGCTGGTTAGTAACCTAGGGTCTTTAATTGCTTGGTTACAAACCAAGACTTCCATGCCAGGCATGCAAGAGTACCACAGTCCCTAAACCGAGGGGCCACAGTCCTAAACCTAGGTCTTTAGCTAGCAGTTACAAACCAAGACTTCCATGCCGAACTTAAGGTGCCTTAATTTACAAACGGGGCCACGGTTACAAACCTAGGGTCTTTAGCGCTTGGTTACAAACCAATACTTCCATGCCCCAGGCATGGTGACCCTGGACTGGGTCCAGGGTCCTTAGATATATCTAGGGTCTTTAATCGCTTGGTTACAAACCAAGTTACAAACCAGGGGCCCTGGTTACAAACCTAGGGTCTTTAACTGCTTGGTTACAAACCAAGACTTCCATGCCCCAGGCATGGGTACCCTGGTTACAAACCAGGGGCCCTGGTTACAAACCTAGGGTCTTTATCAAATGGGTCCCAGACCACATACCCCAGGAGTGCACTGGGGGCCCTAGATCTTGTCTAGGGTCTTAGCCCTTCTCAAGGAGAATGGCTCTCGCTGCTGCAAGTAAATTTAACATATAAATCAGTATATATACTAGGTATATATACTGGTATATATACTGAGTATATATATCGATATATATATCGGTATATATACTAGTTATATATACCAATATATATACTGAGTATATATACCAGTATATATACTCAGTATATATACCAGTATATATAAGTATATATATCGATATATATGTTGAGTATATATACCGATATATAAACTTAGTATATATACTGAGTATATATACCGGTATATATACTAATACCTAGTGAATGGTATCATGTAAAGACCACCATTTATGTCTCATTTCTGACTCCAACTTCCACATTATTTAATCATTGTCATTTCTAGATGTTGAGAGTTTTATTTATAGTCATGGTCTTGAACGTGGCATCCCAATAGTTTGTATGAGGACAATTGGTCGCTGCTCATATTTAATTAGCATGCTAGTCACTTTGAATTGGTAGAGATTTTATGCTAGTATAGTTGGTCGTTTTGAATTGGAACACTAGCATCTTGGTTTTGAGAAGACTGATATCGTGTGATAAAATTTAATAAAAGTTAAGGTTGTATCAGATTTATCTATATGATGTAAGCATCCTAGGGCCATTTCTATCGACGATGCAACTTTGCTTGTGAATAAACTTGGAAAAATTGTTGTATATCTTGTAGTATATGTAGATGATATGTTGATAATAGAGAACAATGAGGACTACATTGCATCCATAAAGAAGGATTTGAAGAAATACTTTGAGATAACATATTTGGGACATCTTCACTACTATTTGGGCATTGAGGTGATTCAAAATTCAAGATACATATTCATCTCCCAGAAGAAGTACATTGGAGAACTGTTAAACAAGTTTGGTATGGCTAAGTGCAATCATGTTTCTACTCCAATGGAATAGAACTTGAAAATCGCATCAAAAGAAGGGAATGAATTTGAGGATGCAACCAAGTATAGACAACTTGTGGAAAGTATCATCTATATTACTACCACGATACCAGACATTTCATTTGTTGTTGGGATTCTTTCTGGTTCATGAAAAAACCTTGTGAAAGACATTGGTCTGCTGCAAAAAGAGTTCTAAAATACTTGAAAGGAACTCAAGATTTTTCACTTAGGTACTCTAAGATAGATTAATTCAACTTGATCGGATATTTTGATTCAGACTTTGTTGGGGATAAGGAAACTAGATTATCAACTTTAGGCTATATCATGAGTCTTGGATCAATAGTTGTCTCTTGGAGATTCCACAACAGAGGAAGAATATATGAAAGTTGCAGAAGCAATGAAGGAGACTTTGGAAATGGCCATATTTAATGGGTTTTTAATTACAAATGGGATTTTAAATACATATGGGATTTTAGTGGACATGATTTGATATGCTCTGAATATTTTTCGTCGTCACAATAAATAAAGGGTTTTGATTTCATCCATTAACTTTTTTACATGACAAAAGATGTATGTTCATCATTAAAAAAGGATAATTAGAGTGATTAGCATCAGAATTGCAGATTTTGTTATTAATGTCTATATTTTTTAACTATGCTAAGGCCCGTCAAGATTTTACACGGCAATTTTGTATTGGTGGGGCATCAATAGGTAGTGTTTATTCCAAACATCTCTTGACCTTCAATTTTTTTTGTTCAACTAGATTTATGGTTTTGAAGTCACAATTTCCATGTTTGAAGTTGGAAAACATGAGAAGTAACTTAATAGGGAAAAAGATACGTTTGTACACCTTAACCACATTTCCAACTGGAAGGTTCTCATATGAATTGCACCAAAACACACCATCTTCCTTATGAAATATTACTATGTGGGCATTGACCTTCATGTCCTAAATAAACCTCCTTAAATATTCCATGACATCCTTAGTCATACATGCCCTAGGAAAAATCACATTGGTAGGATGAAATGGTGTCAATCTTGTCAAAAGAAACACTATTGTTAGGAAAAAATAAAGGTTTGCAACCCTTTAAAGTTTATTGGCATCCAATAAGAACACTTCCATAATTGCGTCTTCCATATATGCAAACTTCTGTATATGTGCATATACGGAAGCTGACCACTTCCATAATGGCATCTTCCGTATATGTGCATATACAAATGACACATATAAATGCATGTATAAATGTGCATTTACAGACTATAACTTCCTTAAACGCGCATATATGGAAGCACACATATACAAAAGCGCGCATATATGGAAGACACCATTATGGAAGTGGTTAGCTTATGTATATGCGTCGTCTGTATATGCACATTTACAAGAAGTCATCATCCGTATATGCGTCGTCTGTATATGTGCATATACGAAAGCGCGCATATCCGAAAGGTGCATATATTGATGACACATATATGTGCATTCACGGAAGTGGCCATATTTCATATATGTGTTGTCCATATATGCATCTTCTGTATATGCGGATTTACGAAAGCCATCGTCCATATATGCATCGTCTGTATATGCACATATACGAAAGCGCGCATATACGAAAGGTGCATATACAAAAGAAAATCACGGTAATCCAAATGCATCTTCCGTATATGCGTGCTTCCATATATGCACATTTAAGGAAGTTGTCAACCATAAATGCACATTTATACGTGCATTTATATGCATCATCCATATATGTGCATATACAAAAGTGCACATATATGGAAGATGCCATTATGGAAGTGGGTAGCTTCCATATATGCATCATCTGTATATGCGCATTTACGGAAGTTGTCGCCCATATATGTGTCATTCGCATATGTGCATATACGAAAGCGTGCATATACAGATGTAATCCAAATGCATCTTCTGTATATGCGTGCTTCCAGATATGTGCATTTAAGGAAGTTGTCGTCTGTAAATGCACATTTATATGTGCATTTATATGCGTCATCTATATATGCGCATATATACGAAAGACACGATTATGGAAGTGGATAGATTTCATATATGCATCGTCTGTATATGCGCATTTACAGAAGTCATTGTTCATATATGCACATATACGAAAGTCTGCATATAAAAAAGTGCACATATATGGACGACGCATATACGGAAGAAATTTATGGTAATCCAAATGCATCTTCCATAAATGTGTGCTTCCATATATGCGCATTTAAGGAAGTTGTCGTTCGTAAATGCACATTTATATGCGCCTTTATATGCGTCATCTGTATATGCGCTTATAAGGAAGTGCACATATACGAAAGATGCTATTATGGAAGTGGTCAGCTTCCATATATGTGTTGTTTGTATATGTGAATTTATAGAAGTTGCTTCCGTATATGCACATTTGTATATATGGAAGGGCGCATATACAGAAGAGGTGCATATATGGAAGGTGTCATTATGAAAGTGGCCAGCTTCTGTATATGCGTAGTCCATATATGTGCATTTACAAAAGTCGTTTTTCATATATGCACATATACGGAAGCGCGCATATACAGAAGATGCCATTATGGAAGTGGCCATCTTTCGTATATCCATCGTTCGTATATGCGCATTTATAGAAGCCATCATCTATATATGCATTGTCCGTATATGCGCATATACGGAAGGTACATATATGGAAGAAATTTACGGTAATCCAAATGCATCTTCCATATATGCATGCTTCTATATATTCACATTTAAGGAATTTGTCATCCATAAATGCACATTTATAAGAGCATTTATATGCATCATCCGTATGTGCACATATACGGAAGTGTACATATACAAAAGATGCCATTATGGAAGTGGCCACCTTCCATATATGCATAGTCCGTATATGCACATTTATGGAAGTCGTCATCCATGTATGCGTCGTCTATGTCATCCATATATGCATCGTTCGTATATGCACATATACGAAACCGCGCATATACAGAAGGTGCATATACGAAAGAAACTATTATGGAAGTGGACAGCTTCCATATATGTGTCCTCCGTATATGCACATTTATGGAATTCGTTGTCCATATATGCGCATATACGAAAGCGCACATATACGAAAGGTGCATATACAAACGACGCATATACGGAAGGTGCATATACAAAAGAAATTTACAGTAATCCAAATGCATCTTCTGTATATGTGTGCTTCCATATATGTGCATTTAAGGAAGTTTTCGTCCGTAAATGTGCACTTATGTGCGTCGTTCGTATATGTGCATATACAGAAGCACACATATACGGACGATGCATATACAGAAGGTGCATATATGGAATAAATTTATGGTAATCCAAATGCATCTTCTGTATATGCGTGCTTCCAGATATGTGCATTTAAGGAAGTTGTTGTCCGGAAATGCACATTTATACGTGCATTTATATGCGTCATCCATATATGCGCATATACGAAAGACGCAATTATGGAAGTGGCTAGCTTTCATATATGCATCATCTATATATGTTGATTTACGGAAGCCGTCATTCGTATATGGGCATATAGAAAAGCGTGCATATACAAAAGCGAGCATATATGGACGATGCATATACGGAAGAAATTTACAGTAATCTAAATGCATCTTCCATATATGTGTCACTTGTATATGCGCTTATATGGAAGCTCACATATACGAAAGACACCATTATGGAAGTGGCCAACTTACATATATGCATTGTTCATATATGCACTTTTACAAAAGTTGCTTCTGTATATGCACATTTGTATATATGAAAGCGTGCATATACAGTAGACGCGCATATACATAAGGCGTCATTATGGAAGTGGCCAACTAGGGATGATTTTAAGGATAGATATTTTTTTTAAATGTAGAAACCTTGGTGAATCTTACTAGTCCTTCATATGTCAACTATAAATGTTTGGCAATATGTTTGTAAAAATATTCAAATTTCTAATTTTTTTATATAGTTTTTATAAAATTTTGGTTATTTTTAAGGTAAAATAATTTTATCCTATAGAATTTGAGCGAATCATTTTTAAAATAGCGAATCTAACTTTTGGAAAAACCATGGAAAATTAACCCATGAGCAAAATTTAGCCCGTAAAATCATCCTTGTGGCCAACTTCCGTATATGCATAGTCCATGTATGTGAATTTACAAAAGTAGTCCTCCATATATGTGTCGTGCATATATGTGCATATACGGAAGCATGCATTTACAGAAGATGCCATTATGGAAGTGTCCAACTTCCGTATATGCATCATTCGTATATTCACATTTACGGAATCCATCTTCCATATATGTGTCATCTGTATATGCTCATATATAGAAGGTGCATATACGAAAGAAATTTATGGTAATCCAAATGCATCTTCCATATATGTGTGCTTCTATATATGCACATTTAAGGAAGTTTTCGTCTGTAAATGCACATTTATACGGGCATTTATATGCGTCATCCATATATGCGCATATACGGAAGCGCGCATATATAGAAGATGCCATTATGGAAGTGGCCAACTTCTATATATGCGTAGTCTATATATGTGCATTTATGGAAGCCGTCTTCCATATATGCGTCATCCGTATATGCGCATATATAGAAGGTGCATATATGGAAGACACCATTATATAAGTGGTCATCTTCCATATATGCGTCGTCTGTATACGCATTCATGGAAGTTGTTGTACGTATATGCGTCATCCATATATGCACATATACAGAAGCGCGCATATACAAAAGGTGCATATACGAACGATGCATATACGAAAGGTGCATATACAGAAGAAATTTACGGTAATCCAAATGCATCTTCTGTATATGCATGCTTCTATATATGCACATTTAAGGAAATTGTCGTTCATAAATGCACATTTATAGGTGTATTTATATGCATCATCCGTATATGCGCATATATAGAAGATGACATTATGGAAGTGGCCAACTTTTGTATATGCGCATTTACGGAAGTCGTCATCCGTATATTCATCGTCTGTATATGCGCATATATAGAAGTGCGCATATATGCCAAGTCCATTTTAGAGTCAATTAGTAGTATATTGTATACAAACAATATTGTAGTAAATGTAGATCCTATTAAAAAAAATATTGTAGTATACAATATACTATTAACTGACTCTAAAATGGACTTAGCATATATGCATCGTTCGTGTATGTGCACTTCCATATATGCACGCTTCCTTATATGCACATATACAAATGATGCATATACGGACGATGGCTTCTGTAAATGCCCATATACGGAAGCTGGCCACTTCCATAATGGAATTTTCCATATATGTGCGCTTCCGTATATGCGCATATACAAATGACGCATATAAATGCACCTATAAATGTGCATTTACGGATGACAACTTCCTTAAATGTGCATATATGGAAGCACGCATATACATAATATGCATTTGGATTAACGTAAATTTGTTCTGTATATGCACCTTCCGTATATGTGTCATTCGTATATGCACTTTCCGTATATGCACACTTTCGTATATGCACATATACGAATGACATGAGAAGATTCATCACCTTAGGGAGGTTAGATCCCTAACAAAAATGAAAGATTAATCTTGATATTACTTCAAATTAAAAAAAAAAAAAACTATCAATCACTAAGAAGAGTCATCCCCTTCTATCATTTTCTGATCACTAAATTCCAAAGGTGATGAAATTTATTATCATTACCAAATGTGTCATCCTTGTGTAGGGGCCATGCTAATATTCCCTCTATCTTTCCAATTTTATCGAATGTCTGCAGAGATAAAACTAAATGTATTTCATTAGCACTAAATCCCAAAGATACTGGAATTTATTATCATTAATAAATGTGAATAGCACATCCCAAAGATAATGGAATTTATTATCATTAATAAATGTGAATAGCACATGCCTTCTGTCTCCAGAAAATCCCAATTGAGATRATAAGRTTAATGCTTTTAAGTTTTAATATTAATATTGTATAAATGTATTTTAGTGTCTTCAATTACCTTGTAAGCCATAATTTGGTTTAACGACCTAGCTATAAACAAGAGTACATAACAATATTTTAATAGGATATGATTTTTATTATTTTGGAAACAAATGTCATAGGACAAAAATAGAATAAAGTGTAAACTTGTTTTTAATACAAAAGTGGCAATATTAAATTTAAATTTTTTTATTTTTATTTGATTTTGTTTTATTATTTTGTAAACAAATGTCATATGATAAAGAGTACGTAGTGATATTATTTTTTTTTAATTTAGTTCTATTATTATTTAAATAAATGTTACTTCAACTATGATTATTTTATCGAATCAAATCTTTCCTTTAAAAAAATTAAAATATATATATTATAATTTTATAAAAAAATAAAATTAATAACATTTTCTTTTTATAAAATATTAACAAATAATCATAAATTGTATAATTGATATTCAGTCACTTTTGTCCATAAATTGATTGTTATATTATCTACATGGCACATGGTAGGGACTAATTTTATAAAAATTATTAATTATATATTTTTTTGTCCATAAATCGATTGTTATATTCAGTCACTTTTGTCCATAAATTGATTGTTATATTCTCTACATGGCACATGGTAGGGACTAATTTTATAAAAATTATTAATTATATATTTTTTGTCCTTGATTGTTATATTAACATTTAGTAATTCTAAAAATTAAAAAATATATATTATAATTTTATAAAAAA
>SNQJ01S0021961.1:111256-123311 GCA_010110895.2 Picea sitchensis
ATATTCAGTCACTTTTGTCCATAAATTGATTGTTATATTCTCTACATGGCACATGGTAGGGACTAATAAATAAATAAATAAATATATATATATATATATTAAAAGTTAAAAAAATATATTATTATTTTTTTAAAATAAAATAATAATTATTTTTAATGAAATTATTATAAATAATATAATTGATATTAAAATATTGTTTACTTTTATTTATAAAGTGATTTTTATATTTTGACTAATAATAACGTTGAAAATTATGCACCATATAGGCAAAGAGAATGCAAATGCAATGGGAAAATGCTTTTAAAAGGTTTTGAACTCGTAGCATGCATATCGTCCACCATAACAACTATCATATCAATAAAAATATATATAAATGCTCAAGGGATAGATCTATCAATTTATCATTAGGCAACAACATTTACCAAATTACCATTACATGCAAAAAATGAAAGACATAGATCAGATTCCAAACTTCAAAATTTATTTGAAGGCATTAAAAAAGAATTAGGACGTGGATCATGGGGAATCCTTTTGAGTGACAGAGATAAGAATCTAGTTATGGCATTGCTGCATGTTGACGAGAGAATAATATGGATTTCCTTCTCCTTTTCTCATCAGATAAGAGTCACGTCCCTGCTCAATCACAACAACTGAATCTGCATTCTGAATGGTAGTCAATCCATGAGCTATCACGATACTAGTTCTCCTCGCCATAATTTTGTCCAGCTCCTGTTGAACGATCTTCTTTGATTGGCTGTCCAATGTGCTCGTTGCCTCGTCCAACAATAATATGCTCAGATTCTTTATGATTTCCATGGCTATCACAATCCTCTACTTTTCCCCTCCCAATAATTGCACTCATTTGTCTCTATAGTTATTGAGAGGGAAATCCATGCAGTTAACATGGGCATCTTCTCCAGATCTATGAAATTTATATCAGTAACCTTCTTGATGGTTTTGATAAATGGAAACATCCCACCCAACGTGATGTCAACAAAGCTTATCTTATCTCCTCCAAAGTATTCCTTTCCTGAGAAGCAACTACTAGTTCGCACAGCTTCGTCCAATACCATAAAGTTTGCCACTGATTCTTCCACCGCTTTCTGTTATTTCTCATCATGGCCCATCAAAACTGCTTGAAGAAAGGGAACAAGTTGAGGCCACCCATAATAAATAACATGAGAATGAGCATATTAGTTACAAAATACAAAAATGGAAAATGTAACCGAAACTATGGAAAAGACAAATGACGGGAAGCGAAAGGATCGATGAGATATGGATTCAGGTGATTATGAGTAGATTAAATTACCTTATCATCTACAAAGGGGACCTAGAAGCAGAGAATGGCTCCATCATATAGATATTTGGGCAATGGCCCGAGTTTGGTCTCGCGGTTACGCTCAAGAGGTTTAAGTTCCTCTTTACAAACTAATTGTGTTCAGCGCCATGGTTCCTCTTTACTGGCAGGAGACAAACGACCAGAAACCCCAAAAGAGAAACAAATATAAGCGCAGCTCCCGCAATGATCCAGATTAAAACCAGACAACTATCGTTTTTTTTTGTATGTAAAAAGTTTCTGATAAGGAGGCAGGACATCAAAATTCAAATTCAAATTCAAATTGATGCAGGAAGTGGGATTTTTCATTAAAACTATTTGCATGTGGAGTACGTCCTTCCACCCACCTTTAATAAATTACGTGCGCTCCAAACCGTGCTTGTGGATGCGAGTTTGACAGAGCATGCACACAAATGCGTGTAGAAGACTACTCTTACAGATTCTCCGGTAGAGTATCTGACGCTGTGTTTCATGTCATCCATGGATATCCATGATGAGTTGATATGGGGTGCTATCCACCTGTACTAGACAATCATTGGCTTAGTGCATGGTTGATAATGCTTTCCATAATTGAATATCATACTTTTAAGTTGCTTGATGCTTGTTAAAATCTAGAGCATTGACATTTGTTAGGAAAATTTTAAGTATTAAGACAATGAAAAATAAAAAATAAAGAAAAAATAAGATGGTAAAATATCTTACTTATTTTGATAAGTTATTTTATACTTGTTCAAATCTAGAGCAATGACACTTGTTAAGAAAATTTTAAGTATTAAAACAGTGAAAAATAAAGAAAAAATAAGATGGTAGAATATCTTGTGGATGCTTTTATATTGACTTGTGAATAAAAATCATTCGAACTATCAAAATGTGATTTATCATTCCAACATTTATGATTTTTGACCCTCAAGTTTGAGTATGTGATTTCATTTCAATTTTAGGGAAATATCAATCAATATGTTAACATCCATATGTCTTGATGATGGAACGACTAATTTAGATTTTTTATCCTTAAGTATGAATGTGTATGTGATTTCATTTTGTAATTTTAGGGAAAGATTTATTAATATAAATTAACAATTTTCATATGGCTTGATGGTGGGATGACCAATTTAGAATGTATAGAGATGTCTTTAAAGTATATAGAGATACCTTCCCTAGTAACATTATATTATCAATGGTGGATTTTTCCAAGAACTACACTTTGTAATCAATGTGTAAAGAGATACGAAAGTCAATATTATCATTCTATGTGTATCAACGTAATGATATATTGGTCAACAAAGTGAAACCCCTTGGCTGGGTGTGTACCACTTTGACAACTTGTCACAAGTCTAGTAAAAGAATCAACTCCACAACCCATTCAATTGCTAGACTATTATTGGGTCTATAGAGTTTAAGAGGATATAATCTAGTAGCAGTAAGAGAATGTGGAAATGTTATCAAAATTCCTTGACTAATAAGACATCAAGAATAAGTTAGTAGTAAATATAGATTCATTCAGTAATGCTTAATGTTTATTAAAGTTTTCATGTTCTTAGGAAAGTCAGTTTGAATATATGGTTAAATCATTACTAGAACAACATGCCATACTATATCAATGCTTCAAATTTTATTACATTCTCCAAACACATTAACTACTAATACAAAACAACAAGTTTTATCGCATTCTCAAAACACATTAACTTTTTATACAAAGCAAGTATTTCACACTTAATAAACATTTCCTTAATTTATATACAATTCAGTTGTTCAATACCTTAATATGATTTTGGTAATAATCCCTTCACATCTTTTTAGGTCATGTTAGTTGATTTGATGTTACTAATTAACATTATTATTTATATATAATTTATAATAGTTAAAAATATTATTTATAAAGAGATATATGTTATAACAGTGAAAATTATTATTTGTAAAATGATATATGTTATGAAAACAATTATCTCGAAGATGAATCTCAAATTATTGGTATGACATGTCAATTCCATGAGTTTAAATGATTTGAACCCAAACATATTACAAAGAGATATATGTTAAAATAGTTAAAAGTATAAAAGGATATATATTATCAAAATAATTATCTCTCGTATGAATCACAAATTATTCACAAATAAAAACTAAATGATGGAAATCATTTGAGAAACAACTTTTAGAAGATGTAGAGAATTACCTAATAAGCTTATACTTCAAAAGTAAATGCTCTAGATAAATATAATAATTGGATTATAAAAATACAACATTCCAAGACAAGAAAAACATTAACATAATTCATGTCTTCAAACACAAATTTATTTTTAAAAAAATATATAAAAATAAAATAAAACCCAAAGAGAACAATCATTTGAGAAACAAGTATTACATAATTAAAAAGAATAGAATGTAAAAAAATTGAAAAAATATAATTAAAAGAAGATACCCATAAATATCTAGAAATTTAAATGGAAGAAATAACATTCTTTATATTAAATAAAGAAAAAAGTAATAGTTGAAAAGTAATGGAAAGTCTTAAATTTAACAAACTTTGTACGTCGAGTATGATTATTACCCGTGTTTCTTGGATTTTGGTAAATATCTAGAAATTTAAATGGAAGAAATAACATTCTTTATATTTATGCCGAAAGGCGTATACCTATTGACAATGGGCAGATTTAATAGGGGTTTAGTGCTTAATAAGTTTTCTATGGACATGATTAAATATGACTGGAATATTCTTAGTAGTCACACAAAATAAATGGCTGTGATTTCAATCATTAACTTTCTAGCTATTATAAAGACATCCGTTTATGTGTTTATTTTTTTACATTTACCTAATCATATTTAAAAATTACTTTGATAGCTAACTGATTGCCACCTAAGTGATTAACAGAAATGAAAATATTAACACCAGATAAATGAAGCTCAACTATTTATTTGTTAATCAATAATAAAATTTAATATATTCTTTTAAGAATTCTTTTCATCTTATCAACCTTTTGGCGTTGATCAACGACAATTATGTGGTTGTGCTAGTAAATAAAAAAAAAGTAATAGCTGAAAAGTAATGGAAAGACTTCATAAATTTAACAAACGTTGTAAGTCGAGTATGATTATTACCCTTGTTTCTTGGATTTCGGATTTTGGTAATATTTAGAAGGAAATATAACAATTTTAATGCTTTTAGTGTAATGAGTTAATTATAATTATTAATTTTAATATTTTATTGAGTTTTGTGCCATCTATTCATTCATTAATTGTAATTTTTAGTTACCTCTAAATTTTAGTTATGGGAAGAAAGTTATTTGATAAAAACTTTTTATAACCAAACATTTCAATTATACTTTGTCACTTCATATATACTTAATGCATCAGAGAACGCACAACATTAATCCTCCTCGCCACACATTAATCCTCCTTGTCTCCATCGACTACCTTTTCCAACTTTGTTTTCGATTTGAAAGCTCTGCGTCAGCCCCATAATATAAGAAATTTTAAATGGCGAATTCGGGGGAATTGATTTTTTCCTATTTACACATTCAAAATTTGAATTTGGTTTTAGTGCGCTCGTCCATCCATTCACATGAACCTGCAGTTGGTGTTAGTGCGCTTGTCCATCCATTCACCAACATGCAGTTGCAGTTAATTACTATGACGGGACATTCCATGGAACAAGGTCACAACAAGGTCGTCGGGAGGTTAAGTCTTCGTCAGTGCAGTTACGCCATCTCTTTCAAATGTTATACACCTTTTATTTAAATCAACAACAGTAGAATTGTTGAAGGCCCAATCAATTCATAACAATGCAAGGTAAGGGCAGCTTTCATCAACAATTTCAATGACCTCAAAGACTGCAAAGGTTCTAACTCCATCGATGCCCACAAGGACATGCTCCAATTGTCCAAATGGGCTAAGATCTTGCTGATTAGCCATTCTAAGCCTGATAGGGGAATAGATCAACTTTGGTTTTCCCATTAGTGCCCAGGTTTGCTTCGTCATGATACTGACCTCCGACCCTAAGTTGAGGACCACATAGTCTATATCATACTCTCCTATTTGAGCATTCAAGTGTAATTATTTATGTTTCCTTCTCTTATGACCAATTTGGTGTACTGCCCTAGTCAGTAAGGGGTCTACCTTTCCTAGCTCATACTGCCTGATTAAGTTCTGTAACTCTTGCACATCATTCTCATTCTGAATTAACTTAAGGCAAGTGTATAAAAACTCGATGAGCTTACTTACCTCTTTTCCTTCTTTCAGTGAAGCTGACTGATCAAATGCCTGAGACATTCCATATTTTCTCACTTCTGGTCATGTTTTTGATGAGGACCCTTGGTCTCCCTTGAATTCTTGTCTTTCCTCCTCGAATATTTGTCTTTCTTTATTTGCATTAAAATCTCGAGTCTTCTCTATAGCTTTCCTAATACTTGAGTCTTCTGCAATCTTTCCTTGGGTCATTCTATCCTCTCCTGTAGCAGCACCTTCGTGAGTAATAACAACAACTCTAGGGTCTTCTCCACGAGGTTCAACATATATCAGTTGCACTTGTGGGTTCTTCTGAGGTCCTCATCTTTCCTGAAGCTTAGCTAGCAGCATAGGACAGTCCTCGATAACATGCTCAAAAGAGTTGCAATAACTGCAAGTGGTACAAGGGTTCTGACAGTCCCTTGCTAGATGTCCTGGTTGTGCGTAGTTATAACAGATTATTTTTCCTCGGCCTCGGCCCATACCTCCTCCTCTGAATCCACCGCGAGGATTGAATTTTACTCTCCTTGAATATTTATACTACTTAGTGTTTCCTTTATGATGTACTTTTCCTTGGATCTTGTATATGTCTCTTGATCTTTCATGCATGAGATCATAAGCTCTACAATCTCTATCATCATGCCCTACTGACTTATAGAATGTGTAATACAATTTTGTAGGTGTCTGAATGTATTTTTGCATGTAATAGCACTCACTAGGGCGATGTCGATTTCTGCATACTTCGCACCAGGGTAATGTGACTTACTTCAAAGATCTCGAAGCTCCATAAGCCAAGTATTCATGGAATAGGGGACAATGCTCCTTGTCATGGGCTTCTTATTTTCATCTGATACACCAGATGTCTTCCCTTTTGTCTTTTCCCTTGTCCTTCTTCATGTCTTCAACCTGCAAAGACAAACTAGTTAACTAACTCATGATCTGGCTCATACCTTAGCTAGATTCTCCCATAGGGGCTGATTCAAGATTCATGGCGATCTCCAGAGCCTCAGACTGCGAAGAAATCTTCTGTTGCATCAAGGGAACTCTAATGTGTGGTAAAAGGGTAGCGATGAACCATTCTTTCTTTTGCTCATATGGGATCTTAAAAGTCAATCGACCTGTTAGGGTCTTGAATCTCTGATCGAACTCCCAAACAGGTTTGGATACCTTCTTCTTGATCTCCTTCAGCTTTGTAATACATTGTGACTCCGACTGAGGTTTATTAAAATCTGTAATCAATGTGTTCTTGATCTCATTCAGTGGCTTAGGTTGTGCAAGTCCTTGGACAAGCTTCATGTACCAACTCAATGCGTGATCCCTCAATGTAGTGTTGAACTGGTTTCTTTTAATAGCTTTGTCAGTAACATTTTTAATGCTCCACACGGCCTCACATAGGAACTAGTGTTGATCAAGATCTTCAGATCCATATTCTCTAAATATAGGGAGCCTCATCTCATCTACCATGGAGCTGCCTAGGTTTCATGTCTGAGTAGATGGTGAACTACTATTAATAGTGCTCTGAGGACTCTGGTGCTTCTGAATATTATGATTATTTAGCATTTATGAAATAACAGGAGGATTGATATTACTTACTTCAGTGGTCTGCGCAATTCCTGATGATTCTGGCTTGTTTCGGCGAAGTTCTTCAGCGGATTCTTCCTCTGTCCTCGTGGGTTTTGAGTGCTCTTCATCTGTCAGGTCTGCCTCTTCTCCACTGTAGAAACCTTCTTCTCTGTAATTTTTCTTAAACAGGTTCTCAAGGTGGACCCCTCGAAATACTCTCCCACTGCGCGTATTTCCAGCTTCTGTGTCGCTGTCGCTATCCAAATTATGGAAAATTATCCTTCTCAAATCCACCCGATCTACTGTATCTTCAAGACGTTCTTTTCATGAAACAACATCTTGGTTCTCAGCTTCAGAAAGTGAAATTTTTTTCCTTTGGGTCCTTTGAAAAAGTATCTCTCGGCTTGGCTATACAATTCTACTCTGTCAACAGCAAACTCGGTGATATACCCTCTAATGGTACTATCAAACCAATGATCAACTGCTCGGGATACAACATTATCAACTCTCTTAACCTTCTGGATCATCACAGATGTCCAAACCACAGGAGTTCTAGATATGATCTCGAACTGGGTATCTACTAACCTAGCCAACCACTCAGATAAATCCTGATGGATTCCTCCAAAGAATATCTCATGAATGTCTGTGAAGGTGTATCTTTGTAGCCAATCTTCAATACTTAAATTAGGGTTCTTGTTTTGGGCTTCAGCGAAGTCCCTCTCTTGATCCTCTATCCACTTCTAAATCTCTGTCTTCGATGGGAACCACCTTGAAATTCCTTTACGAATATTCCTATCCCGGCAACGGAACCATTTGTTGGCACAGGGGAAAACCCAAGGTTCACTCCAAGAGCGCACCAACAAGCCCTAGCTACTAGCCCTTTTGGCAACACCTACGAAGCAGATGCAGTCTCACCCAAAGCAGCTATGAGGGGGTTGTAGGACAGAGATGTCTACAACTAGGGGAATATCAAGTGGATCTAGTACAACAACAACACAACATGCATCTATCACTTATCAAGCTAGATATATCCTGTAAAACTATAGATATGATCTAACACAACAATGCAAACAAAAATATAATAGCGACAAAGATCAGAGCATCAATCACACACACAACACAAGATATATGTGGTTCACCCTCTCTCTAGGTCTACGTCCACAGAACTGTGCTTCTGATTTATTAAGGTAAAGCATACAGTTCTTATCTGTGCTCTCAGCAAACAGATCTTCTTTCCTCTCTCTCTTTCTCTCCCCTTCTTGCACACCCAGCTGCAGGAATTGACCTTCGCACACAACTGAAAATCTTACAATACTAGAAGTCTCTCTCACTTAGCACTTCTCTCTCTCAATACAATAATCTCTCACCCCAACAATAGAGCTACATCAACAAAAATATCATACCAACCCGACCCATGTCCTCTTGACCTTTATTTATACATTACAATACCTCACCAACATCCTTAGGCCGAAACCTAGGTGCCAAAACCCTAGATGCCAAAACCCTAGGTGTCTAAAACCCTAGGTCAACTTGACTCGTGTTTTCCAGACTTCACCAACCTGTCTTTCCTTCCTTCTCACACGGTGCTCCAAGGCATCTAATGATGGATTCTTCCACTTGATGAGTCGTCCATGATCCTTCTTCCTTATTGATATGTCAACCTTGATCTTCTTATCCAATGGCTTTCTTTTCCGTACTTCACTCCATATTTTCTTCTCTTTTTCTCACTTTGACCCAATGACGGTCACTGTGTCTCCCGCGAAGTTCGATTTTCACCTTTTGTTACTTGTTCTTCACTTCCTTCCATAACCAAGGGCCAACACTAGGTCCGAAAGAATGAAAGTTATTGTGGGTTCGAAACTCTGGAAGTTCATAGCTCGGGGACACTATGACCTTACAACCTCCAAAATCAACCAAAGGAAACCTGTTGGTTCGGTTACCAGCGAAGTTGAGTGACATTTGGCAGTTTCCCTAACCGTGACCGTGGGATTTGTCCCATCATTAAATCATGACCCACTTATCGGTCGTGAAGTAACGCAAGCCATAGATCTGAGGGTATTCATAAGCCTCACTGACCATTGGATCTACATCGCAGTCAATCCGGTGTTGACCACTTTGGGAGAACAGAGGTGTCATAGCACCAAAACCCCCGAATGTTGGATTTATGAAGTAACGTGGACCATGGATCTAAGGATCCTTCGGGACCCTTCTCAACTGTCCGATCAATTAGTGAAAGGATACCATAACGCACTCCGGTGAAGCCCTACTCCGGGAGGTTTGACATGTTGGTGAACTAATATCGTCGAAGTGTCGAAGGCTAGAGTGACGTGGCATACTGATGTCACCAAGTGTGACATAGACCCATAATAGGTGTGCCACGTGTCACCTCGATTCATGACTTTCATAGACCTTAGGGGTCAAATAGACCTTGACACATGTCACCAGTTGATTGGGCCACGTGTCACCCTTATCTTCTGCCAAATGTCTTCCTTGGATCTATGTCGTGGTCAGTCCGACGTTGACCACTACAAGAGAAAGGGAGTGTTAAATAGGTGGAACCCTCGAATGTCGAACTCGCGAAGTGTCAAGAACCGTCGATCCGAAAAATCTTTGGGACCTCTCGTGACCATTCGATCTAGACCGTGGTCAGTTCGATGCTGACCACTTAGGGATTAAAAATGAAATTTCACAGTGGATCCCCTGAACGCCAAAGTTGTGAAGCAACGAAGGCCATATATCTATGGATCTATGTGGTACCATCTCGACCACGGGATATAAGGGGTATTGGGAGGTCATTGGTGGGAGTTCAGACTTTGGATCTCCAAGAGATTTGGCAGGTAGGAGAAGCTAGAAAATCCCAGAGGATGCTAGTCCCAGAGTGACGTGGCACACGTACGTCACCTAGGGTTATGTGGACCCTTGTTTAGCATGTCACATGTCTCCCTGAATTGTTCTTCTTACAGACCCTAAATTTCCATTAGAACATGACACGTGTTACCCATTGATGGGGCCACGTGTCAACCCCTGATGCATGCTTGCATGGCCTAAGAACTGGTGGAATACCTCGAGGCACTGGGAGTTCAGAACTTCGGGAGATTTGGGTTCATGAGCACTTGGGGAGGAAACTCGTCGAAGTCTGAAGACTTAGGCATTAATTAATATTAGTTAATTTAACCTAGTAGACCCATAGGAGATAGACAAATGTCAACTCTGGGTTGGATCGGTTTTGTATACTATGATGAGGTGTAGTGTTGGATGACAAGGAGCCATATGGGTTTCATATGGATGTAAGGTATTCCAGTTAATGAAGCCTTAAAGAACCTTGAAGGACCATAACTTGCAATCCAGAGCTCAGATTTGAGCATGGTAGCAGTCGTTGGAAATCTCTTGATGAATAGAAGAGGATGGAAATCTTAAAAAGGTTATTCGAGATGTTTAAGGAAAGAGAAATTTTGATGCCCTATCCCTAGAAAAGGTACTTAGGGGTCGGGTATGTTACAACCACTCAGTCAGAATAATTGGAAATTCACCAAAGATAATTTCATGCAGTTTTGTATACACATAACTTTGCATCCATTTCTTGTCACTCTTATGAGGTTTTATGTTCTCTTGCTGAGAAAAATCTCATTTATTCCTTTCCAACCATTCTGATATCTCTTTCTTAGTCAGCCTCCAAAACATTTCCTCAATCATAAATCATTGGTCCTGACATGTACAAATGAAGTATCACCCAAGGTATCTATTGGGACTGCAAGAACCAGGTTTCTACAATAGTGAGGGAAATGGAGGTGACCATTCTCTTCATTATTACTTATTGATGATGTACACATAATTTTGTCTTTGTTCTTCTTGATCTACTTAATGAATTCAGATTCATATTACCATTATATTCCATATTACCACGTAACTCATTACTATGACAATCGTGATTATTGTGTAATGATTATAAATAAGAAAAATCTAATATAATATCCATCCAGACATAATCCATGAACAATCATATAAAAGACACTCAACACAAGAGTTAACGTGGTTCACCCAACTCTGGGCTATGTCCAAAATGGCTGGCTTATTTATTATGCATTTGGTAATTGCTTTAGGATTGTTCACTGCATTGACAAAAATACATCATGGTTATCTTTCCTTTCTCCTATCCTATCCGATCTAGAGTGCAAGCCTCTCTCTCTCTCTCTCTCTCTCCTTATCATTCATACAAATATTCCTTTCTTGAAAAGAACAGAACAAAACCCTAACAATAACTAGCAGAGAAAACCCAAACAAAGAACCCCTAATCTCCCAACACATTACATATTTATATATAAATTCTAGGGCTTAAAACCATACTTTGTTCATCCCAAAACCCTATTACATTGCATGATTACTCCAATTAACTTGTTGTTCGAGCTACTTTCACCTGCTTTTCCATCTGCATGTTGCTTTTGTACTCTGACTGTTGTTCTTCTTGCTTTTGTGGGTCCTTCTATCTTTAGCACGTTGAGCTTTCATACTTCCTTTTCGCTTGCTTTCTTCTCCTTCTTTATTCTCTTCTTTATTCTCCTCTCTGCTTTATTCATCTCTCTGCTTTATTCCTCTTACTGTGTAATGTACTTCTAGATTAGCCTCAACCGTGCACTCCCTAGTCTTCATTCTTCTTCTTTGAACATCATATATACTTAGGATTTTTATCAAAATTGTATCCCAAAACTATCTGTCCAACAAGGGGGATAGAAAGAGAGTGTGGGAGAGTGTGGGAGGGAGAGAGAGGAAGGCATAGAAAGGTGGTAGAGAGAGAGTGTGTGTGATAGTGTGAGCGGGAGAGAGAGGAAGAAAGAGAGGGGGTAGAGAGAGAGGTAAAAGTAGGAGAGAGAGAGAGAGAGAGAGAGAGAGAGAGGAGAGATGGTGGGAGGGAGGGATAGAGAGAGAGAGTGTGTGAGA
>SNQJ01S0021962.1:0-45552 GCA_010110895.2 Picea sitchensis
TTCTTCAGTTGTCTTAGTTCTGAAGAAGGATGGCACCATGAGGATGTGCATTGATTACCGAGCCTTGAACAAGAAAACCATCAAGAACCAGTACCCTATCCCACACATTGACGAGTTGATGGATGAACTGCATGGGGCAGTTTCTTCTCAAAAATTGATCTACACTCTGGATATCATCAGATCAGCATCTGAGAGAAAGACATAGAGAAGACGACATTTCGATGTCATTTTGGACACTTCGAGTTTCTGGTTATGCCATTTGGGCTAACCAATGCACCCGCTACATTCCAGTCTTGCATGAACCATATATTCAGTGATCAGTTAAGGAAATCAGTCTTGGTTTTCTTCAACAACATCTTGATTTATAGCCGGTCATGGCAAGAGCATATGAGGCACCTGGATGAAGTTAATAGCATCATGGAGGCATAGTCATTATATGCCAAAGAGTCCAAGTGCGATTTTGATATGACAGATCTTCTTTACTTAGGACATATCATCAGTGCAAAGGGGGTACAGGTGCACCAAGGGAAGATCATGTCCATTCTGGATTGGTCGATGCCCAGGAATGTGACAGAATTGAGGAGCTTCTTCGCGCTATGCAACTATTACAGGCGGTGCTTTTTGGGTTTTTCTCAACTTGGAGAACCGCTGAAAGATATTACCAAGCATGGGGCCTTCATATGGACTGAGAAATCATAGGAAGCCTTTGATCACATGAAGGAATTCATAGGCACTTGTCCAGTGTTGGCACTACCAGAATTCACCTTGCCATTTGTACTAGAGTGTGATGCATCCGGCGAAAGGATCGGTGCAGTTTTGATGCAGGGAGGACACCCCATTGTATTCGAGAGACGAAAGCTTAGTCAACCTGAGAGGTTGTACTCCATTTATGACAAGGAAATGTTGGCAATCATGCATGCCTTGACCAAGTTTAGACAATATTTAGTGGGCAACAAATTCGTGGTCAAGACCGATCACAATAGTTTGAAGTATTTCCTTGAGAAGAAGGACCTCAGTGAGCACCAACAAAAATGGGTGACGAAGGTCCAGGCATTTGACTTTGACATAGAGTATGTCAAGGGGAAGAAGAACATTGTGTCTGATGCACTATCGAGGAGACCTGCGACATGTTCTTTGATGGATATTTAAGCAAATTAGAAATCCCACTTGTTAGTGGAATATTCCAAGAACAAGTTCTCTTGTGAGGTGATGGATGGGTAGATACAGGATGACCGATATAGGGTCATTGACGATGTCATATTTTACAAGGATAGAGTCTACTTGGTGCCATATTCAGGGCTCAAGAAGAAGTTCCTCACCGCAGTTCATGATTCACCTCTAGCAGGCCATCATGGGTTTTTCAAAACCTATAAATAGATCAGAGAGAGGTTCTCATGGAAGGGCCACAAACAGGACGTTATGAGACATGTCAGTGAGTGTGTGACTTTCTAGCAGAACAAGTTAGAGCATGCTCTTCTAGCAAGGCTACTTCAGACACTCCCCATTCTAGAGAAGAAATGGGAGAGTATATCTATGGACTTCATCACAGGTCTACCCAAGGTCCAAGGTAAGGATTGTATCTATGTAGTGGTCGATATATTGACCGAGTTTTCTCACTTCTATGCCATACCGACAAAGTACAATGTATTTCAGGTAGCCAAGCTTTTCTTTAGGGAGGTCTTCAGACTTCATGGGTTGCCGAAGAACATCGTCAGTGACAGGGACAATCGGTTCATAGGGACATTTTGGAGAGAGTTGTTTCGGTTGGTGGGGACATAGTTGACACATAGCACCATCTATCACACTCAGACAGATGGGCAGACTGAGATTGTCAAAAAGTGGGTTGAAGGGTATTTGAGGAACTATGTAGGAGGACAATAGAGAACGTGGGTAAAGTGGTTACATTTAGGAGAACATTGCTACAACAGCACCTTCCACATGTCCATTGGTATGAAACCCTTCCGAGCATTGTACGGATATGATGCTCCCACTTTGGTAGACTTGGTATTTGGGGAGAGAAGAGCTCCCAAGGCCAAGGATTGGATCATAGAGAGTCAGGAGATTCTAAAGTTGTTGAAAGAGAACGTGCAGACGATGCAAAACTGATAGAAGATAAGTGCGGACATGCACAAGATAGAGTGCATATTTGAGGTTGGAGATTTGGTTTTCTTGAGACTCCAACCCTACAGACAATCATCTCTGAAGAAGAGTGGGGCCGAGAAGCTCAAGCCCAAATTTTATGGTCCTTACAGGATCATGCGCCAAGTAGGCGAGGTTGCTTATGAGCTAGAGCTTCCAGAGGGGAGAAATATTCATAACGTATTCCACGTGTCTTGCCTAAAAAAGGAATTGGGGAAATTCATTAGCACATCCAAGGAGTTTCCCCTGTTGGATGAGGAGGGACAGTTGGATTTAGTTCCAGAGGAGGTTTTGGAGTTCCGGGAGCGGAAACTGAGGAGCAGGGTCGTTAGAGAGTGTTTGATCAAATGGAGAGGGCTTCCAGTAGAGGATGCTACTTGGGAGAGCAAGTAGGTGTTGCAGCACCCTGGACTGGTATTGCTTGAGGACAAGCAATTTTGGGAAGGGAGGACTGTAAGGTCCCTTTCCAAATAAGAGCTCCAGAGAGGAGGCTTAATGGTCTAAACCGCCCCATTAGACTATAGCCAGGACCAAAGAGGGGTAAACAGGGTTACTAGAGGTCACTCCAGTCATAGGTGTTATATTCAAAAAGTGACATTGAGCTAAAAAGGGTTAAAAGCGCTTTTAGGTCATCATGAGATAAAAATAGAAGTCAACAGTGAATTAGGGTTTCAACAGTGATTTAGAGTTTTGGAAGTCAACAGTGAATTAGGGTTTCAACATGATTTAGGGTTTTGGAAAGATATAAAGGAAGGGTCAACAACCTAATTCATCATTATGTAGATTATGACTTGTGATTGAGGAGAAGAGGCGCATTTCAGGAGAGATAGTTCAGTGTATTCCAGGAGGAAGACACCAATTGGCTGATTTTGGTGTTGAAAGACACACCCTAGTCATCGGGAAGATCATCTAGGTCTTCCATCATTCTTCATTGATTCTGCAGTGCTCCCATATTCCAGGTATTATCTTTTAGTTGCCCTTTTGTATTCCAGCTAAGATCCTTTTCTGTTTTGATCTAGCCGAGTATTGTTATTTTATTCAGCTGCAATTGCTTATTTGTATTCCGGCTAAGATCCTTATTCTGTTGATCTAGTCGAGTATTGTCAGTTTATTCAGCCGCATTCGACCATTTTGTAATCCACAGAGATATCATAATACAAACTTTGCAGTCCTTTGTCACGTTTATTATTTGTATGATCATTTATATGCTGTAAACCTTTGATCCTACACACACATTAGCAACATTTCCTAGACTAGACAAGTCAGGAACATTACAGCATTAGTCAAGAAGAAAGGCATAACCAACCACTTAAAAATACCTTCTTTGGACTTGAAGACGATCTTCCATACATCTGTTTGTTTAATCAGGACCTACTGGTAGTCTGAATTCAGATCAATCTTACTAAAGAACTTATTACCCTTAAGCTGANTTTTAGGGCTTTGTAATCAATATAAAGTCACCATGTCTTGTCCTTCTTCTACACCAATATTATTGGGCTCCCACATGGTGAGGAGCTTGATCGAATGTGGACCTTTTAGATAAGCTCATGAATTTGATGTTTTATTTCCTCATTCACCAGAAGAGGGCGTATGTATATCGAGTCATTAGAAAAAGGAGCACCTTGTATCAAGACAATTGAATGTTTGACCTGGAAGTGCATAGGCACTCCCGCAAGGGAAGCAAATATATATATATATATATTCCTCTACAATCTTGTCCACTTTCTTTTGTTGTGTAGAGATGCCTTGTGTTGAGGCAGTGGCAGTCCCAATGACCTTTTGTTCACCTTCCAACCTAACCATGAAGAGGAAAATTTTTCCAGTCTAAGAGATTAACTTTCAGGGTTAATTTTCCGAGATCAAGGAAACTATAGAATTTAGGACTACTTATGGTACCCTATAGAGTTGACCTCCCAAAGTAATATTGACAATATGAGGTCTCGCCTCATAAATAACATGATGTTTCCACATATAGGGTTGTCCTAAAATAACATCACAAACTTCAAGTGGGGAAACATCACACAATACCTCATCTTTGAAGGGATTGATGCCATAGAACAAGAAACATTGTTGGCTAACGCAAAGGTCTCGTCCCTGACTCAACCAACCGATGGTGTATGGTTGGAAGTGTGACATTGTCAGTAGCTTCAATCTCTTGATGACCTCAACCAAGATCAAGTTATTTTGGCTACCACTATCAACAATGAAATGTAGTGGAGGCCCCTTCACCCACATTTGTGAATGGAAGAGGTGCTCCCCCTCCTTAGGTTCCTCTAACTCTTTTGGTTGGCTCTTTGTAGTTTCAATGGTAGGACTAGGTTTTGTGTCAATTATCCACTTTCCCTTATCCTACTATGAATCAAAGTTTGAGCTAGAGTTTGATTCTTTTTATTTTAGCTAAATCAACAATGATTATTTCGAGCGACATTCACAAGTGTTGTGCTAGGGGCTTTTGTGAAAATCACACCACTTTCCAGTGTCCTTATTTGACTCCCATTACCCTTCTTTGCTTGTGGCTTGAATTGGTTGTCTATCATTGTTTCGTCCTTTGTTTTGTGAGTTGGGGCCACCTTTACCATGATTTTTTTGTGTTGGATTTGCAGATCCAAACTCCTGCTTATTCCTCTACTTAAATATTTGCTCGATTTTGATAGTGTATCGATAAGTATATGCTAGTGAGGATATGTCAAAGAAATCCATATTTTTTTGGATGTACCTATTTAGGCCACTGTGGTACTTCAAAACCAGGTGCCTCTTGGAGTCTCTAATATCGAACCTTGAGGGTAAGGTGTGGAATATATTGGTGTACTTTGGAATCGTCTAATCTCTCTCCTAAAGTAGAGTTGTCCAGATTGTGTACTGATCATCATAGTTTCTAACAGGGTACAATTCCTTCTTTAGGGCATCAATAAAATCCACCCAAGTGGGTTCCGTCCTAAATGTTGTATACTCATCACCATCATGGATCTCCCAGTAAATTTCCCACTGATATTTGACATGGGTAAGGGCCTTAAGGAGTGAAAATGTGATATTTTTGATCTATAGAAATTTTTAAACAAAGTAATAAACGTATAGTAGATTTAACTATTTCTCGAAAACATCTTCTTCTATATTTTCTTCAAATAAAGGAATTTCAAAGTTAACTTGTACCTTGAAGGGTGTCACACCTCCAAAATAGTTGTTTGTTGAAGATGTCTTGGCCATCGTTGGCAGTCATCAAAGGATCTAGGTGAAATTTTCCATCATCTCATTCCTCTGTTGGGCGAGGGCTTCCTCGAGAAACAACTTGATAGGATATATTTCTCCATGCTATCTCTTTTCATCTCCCATGGGAGGCCTCTTGGGCCAACAAGAGTGGTCTTCCCAAAGAAAAATTAGTTCGAGACCCAAATCTATGTACCCTGACTTTCGGGACATGCATTGAGAAACAACAAAGAGAAGATTGCTCTTATACCATTGATCTAGGTTGTATAAAGAACATAATGAAATGTGAGAATATGAATGGAATCATGCACATAGAAATATTGCAGGGAGCACAATAATATAGTGAAAACCAGATTCTGTTAATAAATGGAATAAAAAAAGACTATGAAATGCAAAGCAATACAAATTAGCTAGAATGGTGGTAGCTTATCTATGAAGAGAAAGGTGTCAGTTACTCTCATTCACAAGAGAACATTACAACAGATCGAAATGGAATTTTAACATAAATTACTAAACCCTAAATATCCAAAATGCTAGCCCTAGGAAACAAAGTGCCAAAAGGATTACGAGCCCCAAGGTGGTTAGTTGATACTTCAACTTCCCGAGGGTGCAACTTGTGCATATAATCTCCACTTGGGACACATAATAGCTCATTGGAAAGATATAACTGAGAATTACAATTCTTGGTAGGCTTGGGCAAATTATGGCCATCCTAGGCCTTGAATGGTCAAAAAACATTGTTTAAAGCCTCAAAATGGCCCCGAAAGTTTAGGACCTGAAAAATTGTAGATAAAAAAACTACAAATATGGAGACCTGTGTTGAGTCAGTGGAAGAGGTGGGTGGCCACCAATGTCCACCTTGATCAAGAGCATTAGGTTGAGGAATACAAAGTAGAAATAGCCAACCTTGTTGAGTATAAGGCATGTGCAATGGAAGTGTAAGATGAGTTGAATTTGGCTTAGAGGCTATTATACAAAATATTGTAGGATCTATATTTGTATTATTCACAATTTCTAAAGTTCTCAAACAAAGTTAAAAATACAAAAGTATAGTAGGAAGAAGTACAAATGAGCTTGGAAAAAGTTAGGAAATAAAAACAAGAAGAAATAAAAGTTCCTACAAACATTCCAAGGATGAGTAATAAAGGGATTTAATGCCACCTCGTAGTTCCGGCAAACTAGCAATCAAATTGCATAAAATTGGAGAATAACATTGTGATCTCCTTTGGTAAATGACATTCCTTGTGTGAAGCAACTTAAAGAGTGATTCAAAGATGCCACCTTCCTTCAATTACTGAATTGAGTGGACGCATAAAAACAAAAGATTGTAAAGAAGACTTGGAGAATAATATAAAGTTGGAAAGAGTAGTAATAGAAACAACTTTACGCATTACTAAAACAAGGTTGAAAAAACATATTTCTATTCTATCAAACGAAATCAATTTAATTAATTCATTCATAATACCATACAAATCTTATGCAGCCAATGCCAAGAAAGAGAGTTGATCATGAGGTGGCATTAGAGATTTTCCCATGTGCTATTAGTTTACTATCAACATATGAAATCTTGAGTGCATAGTTCTAAGACAAAGCTAAGCTAAGCCAATGCCAAGAAAGAGAGTTGATCATGAGGTGGCATTAGAGATTTTCCCATGTGCTATTAGTTTACTATCAACATATGAAATCTTGAGTGCATAGTTCTAAGACAAAGCTAAGCTAAGGGAGAGAATATTACTTTATTAAAGTTAAAAGGAAAATTAGGGAGAGAATATTACTTTATTAAAGTTAAAAGGAAAATTAGGTATTGAAAAAAAAGGGCCAAAGGACACATTTCAAAAGTATAATTGCCAAAAAGGAATTGAAGGGAGTGTTCAAGAAATAGTTACCTTTAAATAATATATAAATGTGATCACTTTGAAAGAGAAGGGCCTTTTTCTTGTTACGCTTTTGCAAACTCTGTTTTTTTTAGAATTTAATGAGTGGAATCTAGTGTTGGCCAAGCTAGTGAAAGAAAGACTATGAAGACTATGATTCTAATGTGTATGAATTTCTTTCTATTATATGTTAATAGAATTGGTGTAAGAATGTTTCTTTAATATGTAGATTACTTTATGATTTTTAACATGTAGATTACTTTATGATTAAAATTATTTCTTATTATTATTATTTTCAGGTTTTTTTTTTTTTTTTTTTTGATACCACAATCCATAAACATGGAGATATAACCAATTGTTTAATTAAAAACTTTTCTTGATTGATAATTGATTATTTAATTGTTTAATTAAAAACTTTTCTTGATTGATAATTGATTATTTGTATTTTTGTCATTATTTATTTAGTAACTTTTTGTTGAAGGTAATGGAAAAGGTAAAATATTGTGTCTAAAGCTATCCGTTATTAGTTCATAATTAGGAATTTAGAACATGTTTCCATCTACATATAGACTAGAATTAGATTTACATTATTGTTTAGCATTATATGATTTAATAAACTTAAAACCCAACAATGATTGGTGGGCCATAATCCAAATGGGTTCCCTATTTCAAATGGGGTGAGGTATAGTTATGACCTTTCATTGGGGAGAACTCCTATTGTTTGCATAGGGACATTTGTCCTTGTCAACAAGTTTGGCGCTATAAGGATTGTCACACCTTGTATGGTTGGTAGAGACAATAATCAATCACGTGATTTTCATTCTATTTTTTTGAACCATAACTTGTCTTAGAACCACATATCTACCTAAGGTGAAGACTCAAATCTTGAATCAACTTTTGAAGAAAAAATTATTGATTTTTGAAAATTCAATTTTCACAAAGCCTAAAGTCCTATATGTTAGCCCAAATTGGGAAGTTAATGAGTTTTATCATCTTACTCAGGCCTATGCTAAGAAAATTGGAAAGTTTCTCATCACTCCACTACTTCGTAAATGAACAAGAGCTAATAAGAATGTCATTCAAACTGAAGAATAAACCATTGTTGAAAGTATAGACAATGTGACTGACCTTGCACTTGACGATATTCCCAACCTTTAAACGCAATTTCACCAACTCCCAATGTTTCTCCCTCTCATTCTTCAAGTTCTTCCAACCTCAATATGACACTGAATTTGCTAGACAAGCTTGTGAAATCACGAGATATCTTATTGTTGCTCAAATGGAAAGAAATAAACCTCAGTTTTCTACTTAGAGAGCCCAATATGATTTGGACCTACCGGTACAACTCCATGACCTATAGAAGCATATTGAATGCATAATTTTAAATCTAGGCCTCCCAAAAGATCACATAAAGAATTTTTACCTACCCATCTAGTTAATGAATGTAGAGCATGAATACACAGTGTGCACATTGTTCCCTTATACCTTCAAAAACAAAGCCTCTACATGATATTTCAACTTGCTTATAAGTTCAATCACAAGTTGAGATGATTTTGAGAAGGCATGTATTGGTAAGTTTGGCGATGAATCAACTTCCTCAATGCTTTTAAAATAATTATTAGCCATTAAAATGCATAACAAAGAACGCTTAAAATATTTTAATCAATGTTTTACCACTATACATCTACCTTACATGCATCCATTGCTATGTTTGTTAAAAGAGTTGGGAAGACCACTTTGGTTGAAAATTTTGAGGAAGCTAAAATGTGGAGAAATAAATGTTGATTTTGACAAGAAACCCTAGGGAAATAATTGCTTCTATGGCAATAATTGCATCCATTGCTTCTAAGTGCAAGAACTGGCTTATTATTATGACCTTGAACTTTATTCACATGACAATATTATCTGAATATCGAATAACAAATATGTCTATGCAACTTCATATGAGTGAGTGCACAATTTCATTGTTGTTTAATCCCTTTTCTAGGTTGTTTAATATTTTTTTTCTAGGTTCAATGGCCACCTTATGGACCTTCTCTATCCAGATGAATTCAAATATATTGTGTAGTGATGAAAACCACCTTGTCATGGGAAAATTCAAATTCCTAAAATGCAACAAGTAAAATAATGTAGGATGCTAACTTAAAAATTTTGTAACATTGAATTTTTCAAAATCATCAAACAACTAACTATTTTCTCTTCCTTCACTTAAAAAGAAACTATGTTCTCTTCCTTGACTTAAGAAGAATAGATAATTTTTCCAAATTCTATACCTACATTATATATTTTATATACATATTTATATTCTAGAACATATCTCAAATATCATGCACAATGGAATGGATAACAACAACAATTGAAGGAAAAGGTGAGGGGTTTATTCAATGCACATGAATCCCAAACATTAACAAGTGTCGAAATTGTACACAATAAACAATAATGAAGATATTGTACGGAAATGTTTTTTTTTTAACAAAAACGACTAAATTTATATTATAAAAGATGAGTTGCAGCAGTGCTGAAACAACCAAAATTACAAAGAGTTTCCAAGGTACACAAAGATATGCAAGAAAATATAAGGGAAGATAAAACTTATAACTATGATTGTTACTTCAAAAAAAAAACATTCTCAAGCTTCCATGAGTAAACTCGAACATAGGAACGTAGCAAAAAGACAATTTTACACTGCATATAACCTAAATCAGTGGAGTTTCAGAGTTGTATCCACCTCTGTCTGAGGTACTTCTTGTTTGTTGCATGTTGGATGTTGATACATATGTTGGTTGACTTCACAAGAGGTTTGAGATCCCATTGAAGGCGCCATTGCTTGATGTTGGATATGTTTAGGATGCCTTTCATGAATTTCATGATCGAGGGTGTGAATTCACTCATAATTCTGATTAACTTTTCTTGGGACAATATTAAGGTTCTTGTCCCTTTTGAATTCATTATCTTGGAGCAATTTCTCTAGCTGAGCATTGGATTTGCAGAGGGCTACCACCTCATGCTGTTGAAGCTTCAATTTTCCTTTCACACCTTCTAGTTCACAGTTTTAACAATGACATAGAGATTGATTGTGACAAGACATGGAAAGTTGAATGATGGAGGAGTATGAGTAGCGCTAAAGGTTGGAATGGAGGTGAAATGCAAGAAAGTAACAAAAATACCAAGTGAGAAGCCAGACACACTACAAATACCAAATAATTATGAGGGCTAATTCACCATAACACTATGAGGGCTATGCTAGAATATTATGAAGTTGGTTCACCATATAACCCATGTGTGCACATGAGATGGTCTCAAGGAAGGCATACTTGAACGACGACGGATCAAGCCGCGAAACCAGACTCAAAATCCAGAATCGAAACCCAATATGGGAACGTATACAACAGATCTTACTTTTGTTACACAGGGTGACGACATACCACAACATAATCCCAAATGAAAATGAGGGAAAGGAAGTGGATGTAATAAAGCTTGGCATGAAGGAAAGATGGATCATTTGTGAGGTGCTCCACGGCCTCCATGGGAGATATGAGGTGGGTTTGTGACATGTAGCTAGATGAATGAAACCAATGATGAGATGATTGAGGGTCATATCAACCACAAACCTTTTTTTGTTCAACCATAAACCTATTTTGATCAATCATGGGACTAAGGTAGGAAATGAGTGGAAATATTTCCATTTTATTTTAGGGAACCTTGAGCGATTTGATGTGCTTCCTTTGTTAGGGAGTCATCCTCACCAGTTTGTCAACGAAAAACATGGAAATAGTCAATTGAACAATTTTTTTTTCCTTAACTTCAATTCTTTGATAGATACATGGGAGGTTTGGGTGAGATATTTTGCTAAGCCGACATAGGCCCTTGATGATCTTCTCTGAATCTCCTATGAAAATGATTCCCAGGTTTGTGTATGCTATGATGAGATTGTTCCCCATATATATAAAACTAAGGCTTCAACTTGGTTATTTGAGGTACAACTATGACCCCAAGAAAATTGCATGATCTGTTATCCATCGAGAACATATTTGACCCCATCGCACTTGCCACCCCATGTATGAAAACAATTATCACATCAATTTCACTTCAATTTTTTGCAACCCAAAACTTTAAATGGTAATAAATGTCAAGATATATTCCCATACTATAGATAAATAGGTTTTTGCAACCTTGAACTTTAAATGGTAATAAATGTCAAGATATATTCTCATATTATAAATAAAGAGGTAAGATTGAGAATTCTCAATCTCAATGCTTTTTTACTAAGGTTAACAAGTCAAATTGTTAAAAATCTAAAAAAAACGGATATGACCACCATGAACCACCATGAACACCATGAATTTGTAGGTATTGATTATTATAAAATTATCAACATTTAAAAAAAATAGATATTACCATCATTAATTTGTAAAATATTTATTATTATAAAAATATCAACATTTACATTAATCATTAAAAATCTAAAAGAAATAATAAAATCACCATTAATTATTATAAAATTATCAACATTAAAATAAATATTATTACAAAATTGTCAAACATTAAAATAAATATAAATGTAAAGATAGAAAGGAAAATATAAACAACGTACTTTATTCGAGAAATAATTACAACTATTATAATTTCATATATAAACATGGATTTTGTACATTCTATAAAAGATTTTCATGGCCCTTCATTAGCAAGCTAGTAGTTACAACTAGAGTTCGCACGATGGTCAAATTTTTTTACAAGTCTCGCATTATATACAACTCAAAGGTGGCGCTTTCTTTGAAATAGGCTCTAGAAACCATGAAAATATATTTGCTCGCAATTAGTAGGTTGTGACTTAGGAAAAAAAACAAATTTTCCCATATTGAATCAATATCAAGCTCTATGTCTCTTTCTCAACAACCTCGTAAACTGAAGTCCTACTCTCACATTACTTACAAAGATGTTACCCTCGACACTAACATCATTACCATATCCATAATCCACTTCACTTGAAGTAGAAGAGACCACCAATTACCTTCATCTGTGGAAAAATCACCATCATCAAATCCATTATAAATATTTCCATTGTTAATGACATAGTCCCCAAATACCAAGGCATTAGAGATTGTTGATTGCATAGTACTAAGCACATCACCAATATTAGTATTATTGTCTTCTTCTAACATCTATAAAAAAATTTATTATTGGATTTTTCTTCTAATACTGGATTTTTTAGTAGTTTATGTTGCAACAACATATTATGCCTCTGAACTAGATAAAGAAATAATTGAATGTCTTTTCTTCATCCAACTCACTTCTCCTCCAAACAAAGTAAATACATATGTACTTGTGGACTTTCTCTTGCCCAAGTCTTCATTTGGAAAAAGTTTGCACAACAATCACTCCAGTTATCTGAGTCGGATCCTCCTACAACTAAAAGTGGGCCTCTTAGAGCGATGAAAGCCCTAGCGAGGGAGAAGTAATGTTAATTCTCTCCCTAAATGTAAGAAGGGTAGGAGGCACCCTCAAAATCGCCTTAGTCCGTCGTCTCTTGGAACACATGCGCCTTGATATCATTTTCTTTCAAGAAACTCTGGTAAATGAGTAGAAAGCCGGAGATTTTGTTCATCTTTTTCACCCTTCATGGGTTTCTAGTTCTGTCAGCTCCATGGGTACATCCGGGGGTCTCTTAGTTGCTTGGGACCCAAATTTATTTACATTGACTATGTTTCTCATTGTTGGTGGTATATTGTTAACATGGTTGAGTTTAATTAACAATTAGGAGATAGCATTATTAAATTTATATGGGCCTTGCAAGGATCAGAAACACTTCTGGAATTCACTGGATGAAAGAGACATTCTAGCTATCAAACACCTGATTATAGCGGGGGATTTTAACATCATTTTCTCATCAGAAGAGGCATGGGGTGGTTCTACAGGTACGAGGATATTAGAGGCTTATTACAAAATTCTCTTTTATACAAACAAGTTGATTGATATCAAGTTAGACAAAGTGGTCCTGACGTGGAGGAATAGGCGCATTGGGCAGGAAGCGATAGCTCGCAGATTAGATAGGTTTTTGGTCGCCGAAGACCTTTTAATTGATATTGGGATTTATAGGTCTTGGGTAGAGTTTCCTTATATTTCTGATCATGTGCCAATTCTACTTCAGATGGAATTACCTCCTGCATATAAAATCTACCCTTTCAAATTTAATGTGCATTGAATCCTTGAAAAGGAGTTTATGGATTTAGTCATGAAGGTATGGAATGACCTGATTTTCCTCTCTGAAGGAGGCATGCAGATTAGGGTCATCCGGAAATTACAAGAACTAAAAAAGCAAACAAAAATTTGTCACAAAGAGTATCACCTTCGGAAAAAAGAAAATTTGGTTTCGCTGGAATCAGACATTAAGGAAACCATTAAAATTCTGGGCGGGGATCCAAATCATCAAACATCTACTACAGATCTTCGACATTTGGAACATGAAAGGAATGACATTTTAAAAGCCAAGGAAGAACAACGGTGCCTTCGTAGTCGGGATCTCTGGATGAATAGCGGGGATAAAAATACCAAGTACTTTCATAAGTTAGCTATCCATAACAAGATCATGAAACATATATGGAAAATTCAAAATGCGAATGGTGACATCATAACTGAGTAGGAGAATATAAAGGAAGTGGATGTCAGTTACTTCAAAGACTTCTATAAAGCTCAAACTAATCCGATCATGACTAAACAATGTAGGCTTATTGATTCTTTCCCATAAATGATTAATGCAAAGGAGTATATTTCTATGTTCACCCCTGTCACTATGGCTGAGTTAAAAGAATTTTTTTTCATTTTAAGAAAGAAAAAAGTTTGGGGCTGGACAGATGGTCAACAAAGTTTTTTATTTTCTTCTTCGATCTAGTTAGGGAAGATCTTCTTGCTATGGTGGAGGAAACTAGAAGGCTCAGAGCTATTGTGGGAGGACTTAATTCAACCTCCCTGAATTTAATACCAAAGGAAAATAACCCAAACTCCTTTGATGAGTATCAACCTATCTCACTTTGCAATCTATGCTATAAGGTAATTACAAAAATTATTGCTAACCGGTTAAAACCCTTCCTATCGAGATCTATTTCCTTTGAGCAGATGGGTTTTTTACAAGGCAGGCGTATTCAAGATGCCATAGGTACGACACATGAGAGCCTTCATAGTATAAAAAAGAAAATATTGAAATCCTTAGTTTTAAAACTGGATTTAAGAAAAGCCTATGATTGTATTGACTGGGACCATTTAAGAATGATATTTCTTAAAATTGGTGTGGAGATTCAAATGACAAACTGGATAATGTCAGGTGTCACTTCCCCCTCATTAGTTGTGTTAATTAATGGGGAGGCTACGTAATTCTTTAAAAGTGGCAAAGGAGTGAGGCAAGGCTACCCTCTCTCTCCATTACTTTTCATATTAGTAATGGAACGCCTCAACATTTTACTGAAAAATAACATGGAGTCGAAATCCATCTATGGTATAAAATTTTCGAGGTTGATAAAAGTCTTACATATCATGTTTGTGGATGATGTAATCATAATTTCTAAGGCAAGCTTAGTCGAATGGAAGGATATTTACAAACTCATAATCCTCTTATGTAGAGCTTCCGGCCTCACAGTCAATCATACAAAGAATACCATCCATTATGAAGGCATGTCAGAGGGAGATTTGATCCCTTTTAAATATTTACTTCCTTATAATTTATGTTCTCTATCGACTAGATTCAAATATTTGGGATATTTTCTCAAGACAGGGTCACATCGCGCATCGAATTGGGACTAGCTGGTATCCAAATTTCAAATAAAATTAGTTTATGGTGTCATCAGTGGTTATCGTTGGGAGGAAGATTTATCTTGGTCAAATCAGTGTTGGAAGGTTAACTAGTCTACTGGATTTCAATGGAAGCGTTGCCTCGATCAGTTATAAAAAAGATTAGAAAAATGATCTTCAAATTTCTTTGGAATGGTCATTCTGAATCATAGCACTACCATCTATGCAGTTGGGAGACATTATCTAGACCAAGAAAGAATGGAGGCTGGGGATTTAGAAATCTCTATCATTTCAACACAACTTTGAATACAAATACTCTATGGAGGGTTCTAAATCATGACAGTTTATGCCATCAGGTTATAAGAGATAAATACTTGCAGAATGATACCCTAATCAATTGGCTTAGAAAGTAGTCACATTTCTTTAAAGCAGCCTCAAGGATCTGGTCCAGTCTTATACGCACTACTCCCATCATCCTCCATTGGCTTAGTTGGCTTTCGGGTGCAGGGCATCTAATAATTATTGGGAGAGACAAGATACTAAGTATTGGTGATAATTATTTTCTCCATCTAGAGACAATCTCGCTTATAAATCAAAAGAAATTTATTGTCTTAGCGCAAGCTTCGGTAGCTAGGGACCCGATAACAATGACTAAGAAATGGAAGAGCAACAACGACTTGGGTTTGATAGGGTTACATTCGGCAGAATGGGAAAGCTATATCTTAGAATTAAACAAAGTCAGGGTCACTCTCATTTCTTTTTCACAAGATGTCTTACTTTGGACAAGAGGTGATTCAACTAGTGCTTAAATGTAAAAAACATCTACGAGGCCTTAATATCTACTCAAGCGCTTCCAATTTATCAAGGTTGGCGAGTGCAATTATGGAAGTGGAAGGTGAAAATGAAGGTTATTTTGTTTTTTTGGCTGGTTGTATAGAACAAGATTCTAAACTGGGACATCCTTCAACTAAAAGGATGGGTAAGCCCGAGTCTATGTACCCTTTGCAAGAAAAACACAGAAGAAAACACCCACCTTTTCATTGAATGCGCCTTTACTAAATCGGTCTGGGTGAAAGTTGAATACTTAACAAAATCTAAATTCAATTGGAATGGTCGGTCCCTTTTGGATTGCATGAATTCTTGGATATTGAATAAGCCTCTATAAAAAGGAATCTCGGTTCTGACTTACTGGTACATCTGGAAAGAGCGCAACAATTCTCTCTTTGATGGTAGATCTCCTTCGGCATGGACAGTCGTTTTCAAAGTGATAGGTGAACTCAACTGGAATACTTCAACACAAATTGTTTAGAAGTTACGACAGAACTCGATTCTGTGGATTAGTGGGTACTCTTTGGAATTTTTTGATGGAGCATCTATTGCTGGGGGGACAATCTGTGGCGGAGGGGGTATCATTAAATACTCCAACGATCAGGTTTATAAATGGTACTTTAATGGTGGATCTGGAACAAATACTAAAGCTTAATTACTAGGAGCTTGGGCTACTCTTACTATCGCAAAACTCTTGGGCATCCATTATATTCAAGTCTCGGGGGATTCCAAAGTAATCATTGAATGGATAAATCATAAAGGAAAACTTCGAGCCAGAAATATTGAAGGATGGAAACAAAGACTAATGGACTTGGTTATCACCTTCAAAGGAACTAGTTGTCATCATATTTTCAAGGAATCAAATGGGAAGCATATATTTCGTCAAAACAAGCTTTATCGGAGGCCAAAGGAAGAGTATCATACTTTACTTGGGATGGACCGATGGCTGGTCCCACTTTCAATATTGATATCTTCTAACTTTCAAGTTATGCCTTGTTTATGTTAGATCCGAACTGTTTCTGTTGAATGTTTTTTTCTTGAAAGTTTTTTTGAAAGTTTTTCCAGATCCTTAGTGATTACTTTTCCTACTTATTATCAGAACTGTGTTAGGTTCCCCTATTTTTATCTTAAGGTCCTTCATATTTAGAACTGATCTTTTTCAAGATCTATGTAATCAGTTATTTTTTGATAAGTTTTTGTGGATCAAAATGTGAATGATGGATGAGTCTTTATTGATCAAGGAATCCCGATGATGTAATTAAAATTATTCTCTAATATAATTTTGTGGGAGTTTTCTACTGGAAAAAAAAAGTCTTTAGCCCAAACTACACCAACAAATTCGTGCAATATCAAAAATATCATTACCATGATTCTACTAACATAAGGCATAGTCCTTCTTGCAAGTACATAATATTATTTTACAACCATCTAATATTATTTTCTTGGATCAACCATATCACCACTTCGATTGAATGTGCTATGTATGGTCTTATGCATACCATGACATACATAAGACACCCTATAACTCTAGCATATATCAATCTAGTTGTGCATTTATTTTCCTAATCAATTTCATGACACATTTAGTAGGCAGCTTAAGTCCCTCTTGAAAAGTTCTTTTCACTACTTTACAAGTCCCCATTAAAAAATCATTGAGAATGTTTTCAATATAATACTTTGGACTAGGCCACATATTTCTATTTTTCCATCTCTTTTTAACTTTAAGTCAAGACAATAATGCACTACACCAAGATCCTTCATATCAAATTCTTTGGACAAGAAGGACTTAGTGCTTCTTACTAACTCTATATTGTCACCAATCAACAATATATCATCCACATACAAGACTAGAATAACAAATCTATCACCCATTACTTTGTAATAAACACAATTATTGTCAAAAACAATTTTTTGGGAAGATCCTTGCCAATTTTTACCATTCCCTTGGGGATTGTTTTAACCAGTATAATGATTTCTTGAAGTTACACACCAAATTCTTAGCTCCTACCACAAAGCCTTTCTAGTCGCTCCATTAATACTTCCTCCTTCTAGTCTCCATAAAGAAATGTTGTTTTGAAATACATTTGCTAGAGTTCTAGGTCATAGGTTGTTGCTAAAGCCAACAATATCCTAATATAAGCCATTTTTTCTACAAGGAAGAAAGTCTAATGATGATCTATTCCTTGAACCTAAGAATATCCCTTTGTTGCCAATCTTTCTTTATATCTCTCCACTATTCCATCAACCTTAAATTTATTTTTAAAGACCCATTGGAGCCAATAGTGTTCTTAGTGTTCTTGCTTTGTGAAATTCTTTTTAAAGTCCATGTTTTCTTTTGTTTTAGAGATTCCATTTCTTCATGGGTTTCCTTTTTCCATTGCAAACTTTCAAGTCAATTTAGATCTTCTTCAACACTTTTAGGCTCCTTACCAATGGAAGATAAACCACACAAATAATCAAAATATTCACTCATATAACCATAGCTTTCAAGTTGATTCCAAGCTCTCTGGGTTCTTCCAGGGTGTTGAGTTGTTCTATCTAACTCATGTAAACTCCTCCACTGATGTTTTTCTTTCTGGATTCCTTCAATGCAACTATATCCTATATAGGAGTTGAACTAGACTTTGGCTGCTCCAATATGATTGGATCTTGTGTTGTGAGCTCTTGGATTTACTATGTGTCAAGTATGCTTTGTTTAGATTCATTGCCCCCTATGCTAAAAAACATGAATGATTATCAACTTGATTCGGATTTTGATTCTCCACTACTCTTTGTAGAATAACTCTTTAATTAGGTTACGTCTTTTGTTGTTCAACTTCTCTTGGTTTCATTATGAGTCTTTCACGTAGATACTTGGGAAGTATGAGTGTCTTAGAATTTGACTCATGTTTAAGGGTCTACTTTGTGCCCCTTGGCAAGACCTAGGTAAGTACTAAAACTAACCCCTTTGTTACGATGTGTTGAAGGATGTGTGCTACCAATTAATGTCTTACTAAAAGGCTAGACCCATCACTTCCTCCATCATTCCGTAGATGGAGGAAGTAACGGTTGGATCATTTGACTAGTCTTGAACCATTTATGTGGACATCGCCATTTTTATTGGGGGACTCACCTCCATTGGATTCTACTTGGTCCTTAGGGGTAGTTTTTATATTGTATTTGACCTTCTCTAAAAGGGACATTGTACCTCATGAGCATATTATTGTATTTTTTTATTATTACTTGTATCTTTCATGACAAATGGTTTTTTGAGCTAATGGTTTTGAGCAAACACATGGTTTTACATTGTAATGGAGGAGACTTCTCACCTATAAAAAGAATAGTTGGAGATTTTATTGTGCATCTATTTTTCTTAGTGTGATGTTTTTCTATCATTTTCAAGGGTTTAAAATAACTTTCTTTAATATTGCTAGGAAGAACGTGGCTGCTCTAAGGCCAAATAAGTACTTTAATGCTCCACTTGGAAGGGTTTAAGATAAGATTTCTCACCATTCCCTTTGATCGTTAAAATCTGTTTGTTAATGCATTAAGAATAGGACTCCATGAGAGTTTCACCTTGACTTGCACAACCTTGCACAACCGTGAAGAATTCTTTCAAACCCTAGATGGTGCTTGACGGTTAATCCTCTAGGTATCTTTCAACACTATTCTTCATAAACCCTAGACTTCACACTCAAGCGAAGTGGTGACTCCCTGCGTATTCTTGTTTTCTTGAACCACCTTAAACCTAAAAGAAAGAATACATTCCTTTTTTTTCCTAAGCCTCATTGCTTCCCTATATAACATTGTTTGTTGGCGGATTTTAATCTGATTACCTGCCATTTAAGGGTTTGTGATATTTCTTTGCTGCCTATCTTTTGTCAAACCCTAGGGCCGTATTCATACTTTATACAGGTCTGTTCCTTAATCTTGTCCTCGCTGTTTATAAAGGGCAGATTTGTGGATCGAAATTGTGCTCGGAGGTTCCTTTCTGATATTGCATACTTGCTAGTTATGACAAGCCATTGTTCCTTTGACAACATGATCCAACAACAACCTTCCCATAAGCTCAAATTTGTCGGACTATTAGCTTTTGCAGCGTCTTGAGGGGTAATCCTCTAGGTATCTTTCAACACTATTCTTCATAAACCCTAGACTTCACACTACCTTTAGCTGCCATTTAAGGGGTTGTGATATTTCTTTGCTGCCTATCTTTTGTCAAACCCTAGGGCCGTATTCATACTTTATACAGGTCTGTTCCTTAATCTTCTTGTCCTCGCTGTTTATAAAGGACAGATTTGTGGATCGAAATTGTACTCGGAGGTTCCTTTCTGATATTGCATACTTGCTAGTTAAGTCTGAATATTGTTCGAATTGATATTTTCTTTAAATGAAAGTGTGGGTGAATACATTAATACATGCAGAAAATAACAATTAAGCTAAGGAAATTGCTCAGTGATACGGTTACTACAATAATCCGAGCCTATTTTCTATGATCTGCAATCGAAACTGTTCTAGATTTCTTGTCACACAGAGTAGTAAGTACAGCAGTAACCTATGTGGTGATCGAGCTGAACTTAAATAGGATACAGTCTGTGCATATATGCTCGACTTAAATTCCGCATATCATATACGTGCATATACTTTAAATCTGAAGACAAAATTGCAATCTAAACTCTTGTGACAGCAGTATACAATGACTAGCCATATAATATACAGCCTGCTATCCAATATTGAATGCTGTTGCATATGGTATAGAAATCGTATATATACCCAATATATATACATCCATAACGATGTATATCCAACCTGCTACGCAGTAATATGCACCCTGCCACAGCTTACTGTGTATACAGCCTGGCGCAACATTATACTGCGTAGCAAGCTGTATATTGTTCGCCTAATTGTCATGATGTGCATACATTGATTTGATAGTAGAAATCTGTTGTAAGTCGCTTTTGTCATGTCATTTCAACCCAGATTTAAATGCTAACCGATGATTTGATTGTTGTTATATTTATTGCCAATGATTGCTATCTCATGCACCATTAAATCATTCTACTTGGATATCAATACATTGTCATTGCTGGTTGTATTTTCGGTGGCCACTGTTAAACTTGTCGTCAATCCAAGCGACTTCCAAAACCCTGGTGACGTTGCTATTTTGATGAGAACCGATTTGTTGTATTTAGGGTTTAGACAGTGATCGTTATTGTACTAAATTCTCAGTATTTAAATAATGAAGCAATCTCTAAATTCGATCAGTGGTACAGTAGTTGCTGCTTATACGAGTGATCCGACCCCTAACGGTGCCTAAACGCCGATCGTAAAAGTTGATGCATCAAAGATCCATCCGTTGATAAGTGATTTGAACATGGATGCTAAATCTGTGATAACGGCCCAGCAGCATTCATTGTTTGGTTTAAAGTCTGCAGATTATTCATACCTATCTTGTTACAATATTGGTTTACGTTTTGATGATGCACTCAAGAGATATTGGTTGTGTAATCTGATCTATCATATACGTGGTCTAAGAGTTGGATTTGGGTACACGGTGTGAAGGATCTCATCTACTTTGTTGGTAGGAGTGGGCTAACTTCCTGATTTGGGTACACGGTGTTGGTTGCAATCTTCCCGATTTGGATACACGGTGTTGGTTGTGTAATCTGATCTATCGTATAAGTGTTTTAAGAGTTGGATTTGGGTACACGGTACTTTATTGGTAGGAGTGGGCTAACTTGGAAGCAATCTTTTCTCATTTTAAATTTCAGGCGTCTAGATTGGTTTAAAATGGATTGATTATCACATCAATATCATGCTTTTCATTTCGAATCTAAACTCGACAATGACCCGTATTGCCTCTGCTTCTTTGAAAAGCATGGGACAATGATAGTTCATTTTGCATTAAGCTCAAAGCATGCATTGAAATTAAAGGTCCCGAGTTTGAACCTGGGTTGTGTTAGCACTAGAAGTCACCTCCAGATTGAGTTGGAGGTAAGCCCAGTACCCATCAGAGCTTATGTCACAAGTTGGTTTTAAAGAGGTCAAATGGGCGCAAACTCAAGATGATATCGTTTTAACTCAAAAAATTGGACTGGTATGCACCTATAGGTGAGGTCTTGATTAACTTCAGTCAGTAAGTTGGAGTAAGGGTGAGTAGGAGGAAGATTTAATGAGAAAGGTGTAGAGGTCCGCTATGAACATCATATTTTCCAGCAACCCAAGGACGAAAAACTTAAACACAAGGTCCTCTTGGATTCAAATTTCAAGGAAGCTGAAAGAAATTATAACAGTACTATAATCAAACATTTATCATAATACTGTTACAACAATCCATGTGAATCAATCAAACATGAACTCTCCCAATATCAGAGGCAAATAAGATGGAGTAAGAAAGCTGACTTAGATTAACCAAGATGTCTCAAAAACAAATACATAACTAGAGAACCAGTGTTCTTCATCAAAAGTTTACAAAACGGGAGCACTGCTCAACCATCGACCATAACAAAATATCGAAACTGAGTATATATACTCAGAACTGTTGCAACTACCAGGAGCGTGATCAGGCCCCTGCATTCAAAGCTTCCAGTCGGCGCTCGCTCTGTCAGACTGTGCATGCCTTCTCATGTAAGATGTGAGACATGCACAGTTAAGCGTTTTATAGGAAAATCCATCCACGAGGAAGCTTCGGATTGACAGTCTTCCTTCACGGTCACTCTTTGCATGTTTTCCATTTATGGGGTGAGATGAGGTCTCAACTACCGCCCCCATTTCCATTAACTACCTTTTCTCGGGATTGCGACGCGACTTAATGCTCAGGGGACGGGCATGCGCTGCTCTCGGATAGGATGTTATATGAGCACGTGATTGCGGGGCCGCTCAAAGGTGGTTTGTATTTAGACCTCTTTTGGGCCCGCAATCCATCTCCCTTCGCCATGTATCGCTCTTGACTTACCATGGTTTCAATTGCGGGACCGCTCAAGAAAATTATCGTCCGAGCATGTTGTGTTCCCGCAATGGACTATGGCCATCGATATCATGATATTGGATGAGACTTCACGATCAACAACTCAAATATGCCCCCTCCAAATCAATGGATCAGATCTTCCCTTTCGAAACAACGACCAAGATTTTCTTAGTGGATCGGCCTTCGGGCCTTTCAATAGTCAAATTTTATTTTCTCCAAGAAAATTCTCCGGAGCTAGGGATCTGACGACACGTGGCTCTTGTTGATCAATGAATCAAATCCATTTCGGGCCTTCGACAACTTTGGAAAATTCGGCGCTTCGGGACTTCGGGCTTTCGGGCTTCTAAGCACTTCTCATTTTAAATCTCCCGAAGCTCATTTCCCCGAAGGCTTGGATCGACTGCCACCTATCCCCTTTAAGATCAACGGTTCATATTCACTTCGGGGCCTTTTTATCTGGCACTATACTTCATGCAAGTTTTCACTCCCAAACACCCATGAGCCGCTGATCTGGACTGTTCCTGGAATCTTCGTCACTGAAAGATTAAAATTGCCTTCTCCTTATGCTTCAATCCTGAAACAAACTGTTAAGAAAGTTATGCTTTGTGTTCATGGTTGCGGCCGGCACGATCAAGGATTTGGACAACTAGTTGTGGGTTTGGGAAGACAGAAGGATCAACGACAGAGTCCAAGGAGACAAGTGCTCAAACACAAAGAGGCAAACAAAAATGACTTTGTTGATTGAAGGGGAAAAATTAAGACTTGGTCTACGAAAATGATAGAGACAGGGACAAATTACAGACTTAGGTAGAAACCACAAACCCACGGGAATCTGAGAAGTTCATGTGATAACATTTGGCTCCATAGGGGATGGCATGCTCCCTGTGAGCTGCCAAGAACAAGCAGTTCCAGTCGCCTTATGCATTGGACTATGGAGTCATGCTCAAAAAACATCTTGTTGAGGATTACATGCCGATAAGTAAAAAATGAAAAATAAACACACATGGGCTCCATAGGAGCTTTTTTATGTACAGTCCTAAACTAACTAATATTTACAAAGTTCTAGGTGAAAGCAAACTTCCACCATAGCCATTCAAGTAACTTCCTAACTGAAAGTTCTTTTACTTTGTCAATGATTGATAGTGGATGATGAAACCGTGATAGCAGAACGATTACATCCTTCAGCTTTCCTCCAGATGGAAATGGTGGGATAAGACTTGGAGGCTTCAAATCATGGAGGAAAAGAAACTCCATGTATTCCCCTACATGCTCATAGAATGAGTGAGAACATTTACTAGGATGGTGGCAAAAAACATGCTTTGTCCCACAACTACTCACATACGACCAAATGTCTCTAACAAGCGCAGGTGAGTGAGCGACTTATGCAGGCTAACTGATCTCAGGTGATGGTTTCTCACTCACAGGCTCAGGGCAGGATATAAACTGCTCATTTGGCTCTCCCTCTTATTTTTCATGGCTTTTCCAAAGATTAGAGTCATAATCATCATTAACATGAACCATGGGAGAGCTCTACTCTTCGTCATCTTCGCTAGGATATTCATTGCAAGTTGTTTGTTCTTGGCCAGTATCTTAAATCACTTCTTTTTCATAAGTAGGGCTGCCAAGAACATCTATTTCGAGGACCGAAATATCCTCTGCATCTTCATAAGAGAAGCAAGCACAATCTGCCTCCAATTTCTCTATTTTTGCAGTAAGTGATTTTACCAGTCCCACTAGCTCACCCAAAGCATCTTCTTCATCCTCGCAACCTTCATCCTCACAACTTCCATCCTCAGAGATTTCATCCTCACAACTTCCATCCTCAGAGATTTCATCCTCAAAGGATTTATTAGGCGCAGCCATATCTTGATCACCGTCTTCATATTCCTCACAACAACTATGACAGATAAACTTAGAAGAATAAAACTTTTGACAATGCCTATTGAAAGCTGCATGAAATTGCTTCAGGGAGGAGATGCTAGCAGGGAGCAAGGAGTGATACCACTTGCGAGCATCTCTTGCTAACAAGATCATGAACATATTTAATAATACATCATCATCATGTATTTCCCACTGATGCATGAGTTCATGAAACTAAAGGAGATGTTGAGCATGGTTGTCCTCTTTACGCTCTCTAAATATGGGCAAGTAATCAGCCCATTCATTTGGAGTAGGAACAACATTAGGAAAACCAGGAAAAAAGGAGAAATTAAAAGGAGCATACCTCTGAGCCAAGATTCTTTCCATTTCGAACCAATGGAGTCGCCAATCGATCATTTAATCATGGATTCGCCAGGTGAATGATATGCAGTCTGAATGTGTCTCATCTTTGTTCACCATCAAAGACCAGATCTGATCATTGTCAATCTCCCAGGGAACTTTCAAGTTGAGAAAGCGGCTGCTAAAATCCTTCTCGAAAAAGTTCTTTGGGTCAGCTCGAGTGTGCTAGAGGTAGCCACAACCGAAATAGTGGAGTCGACACAGTGGAGTCACCAGGTGCAAATGCAATCTTCAATGGTTCTGATATCTGATGCACCTTCAGAATCAAAAGCTCGTTGTCGTTCTACCCAGGGAAAATTCTTCAATTCGTTCCCCGACAACGGCGCCAGAAATGTTAGCACTAGAAGTCACCTCCAAATTGCGTTGGAGGTAAGCCCAGTACCCATGAGAGCTTATGTCACAAGTTGGTTTTAAAGAGGTCAAATGGGCACAGACTCAAGATGATATTGTTTTAACTCAGAAAACTGGACTGGTATGCACCTATAGGTGAGGTCTTGATTAACTTCAATCAGTAAGTTGGAGTAAGAGTGAGTAGGAGGAAGATTTAGTGAGAAAGGTGTAGAGGTCCGCTATGAGCATCATATTTTCCAGCAGCCTAAGGAAGAAAAACTTAAACACAAGGTCCTCTTGGATTCAAATTTCAAGGAAGCTGAAGGAAATCATAACAGTACTATAATCAAACATTTATCATAATACCATTACAACAATCCATGTGAATCAATCAAACATGAACTCTCTCAGTATCAAAGGAAAATAAGATGGAGTAAGAAAGATGACTTAGATTAACCAAGATGTCTGAAAATAAAATACATAACCAGAGAACCAGTGTTCTTCATCAAAAGTTTACAAAACGAGAGCACTACTCAACCATCGACCATAACAAAATATCGAAACTGAGTATATATACTCAGAACTGTTGCAACTACCAGGAGCATGATCGAGCCCCTGCATTCAAATCTTTCAGTCGGCGCCCGCTCTGTCAGACTGTGCAGGCCTTCTCATGTCATATGTGAGACAGATGCAGTTAAGCGTTTTACAGGAAAATCCATCCACGAGGAAGCTTCGGATTGGCAATCTTCCTTCACGACCACTCTCTGCATGTTTTCCATTTATGGGGTGAGATGAGGTCTCAACTGCCGCCCCCATTTCCATTAACTACCTTTTCTCGTGATTGCGACGCGACTTAATGCTCAGGGGACGACCACACCTTGCTCTTGAATAGGATGTTGAGCACATGAGTGCATGGCCGATCAAAGGTGGTTTGTATTTAGACCGCTTTTGGGCTCGCAATCCATCTCCCTTCGCCATGTATCGCTCTTGACTTACCATGGTTTCAATTGCAGGACCGCTCAAGAAAATTATCGTCCGAGCATGTTGCATTCCCGCAATGGACTATGGATGTCGATATCATGATTTTGGATGAGACTTCGCGATCAGTGGCTCAAATATGCCCCCTCCAAATCAATGGATCAGATCTTCCCTTTCAAAACAACGACCGAGATTTGCTTCACGGATCGGCCTTCAGGCCTTTCAATAGTCAAACTTTATTTGCTCTAAGAAAATTCTTCGGAGCTAGGGATCTAACGACACGTAGCTCTTGCTGATCAACGGCTCAGATCCATTTCGTTCCTTTGGCCACTTCGATAGCTTTGGAAAATTCGACGCTTCGTGACTTCGGGCTTTCGAGATTCTAAGCACTTCTCATTTTAAATCTCCCGAAGCTCATTTCCACGAAGGCTTGGATCGACTGCCACCTATCCCCTTTAAGATCAATGGTTCATATTCACTTCGGGGCCTTTTTCTCTGGCGCTATACTTCGCGCAAGTTTTCACTCCCGAACACCCGTGAGCCACTGATCTGGACTGTTCCTGGAATCTTCATTGTTGAAAGATTAAAACTGCCTTTTGCTTATGCTTCAATCCCAAAGCAAATTGTTAAGAAAGTTGCGCTTTGTGTTCATGGTTGTGGCCTGCACGATCAAGGATTTGGACAACTGGTTGTGGGTTTGGGAAGATAGAAGGATCACTGACAGAGGCCAAGGAGATGAGTGCTCAAATGCAAAGGACAAACAAAAATGACTTTTCTGACTGAAGGGGAAAAATTAAGACTTGGTTTGAGAAAAGGATAGAGACAGGGAAAAATTACAGACTTAGGTAGAAACCACAAACCCACATGAATCTGACAAGTTCATGTGATAACATTTGGCTCCACAGGGGATGGCATGCTCCCTGCGAGCTGCCAAGAACAAGCAGTTCCAGTCGCCTTATGCAATGGGCTATGGAGTCATGCTCAAAACACATCCTACTGAGGATTACGGGCCGATAAGTAAAAAACGAAAAATAAACACACATGGGCTCCAGAGGAGCTTATTTATGTACATTCCTAAACTAACTGATCTTTACAAAGTGCTAGGTGAAAGCAAATTTCCACCATAGCCATTCAAGTAACTTCCTAACTTGAAGCTCTTTTACTCTGTGATTGATTGATAGTAGATGATGCAACCGTGACAGCAGAACGATTACATCCTTCAACTTTCCTCCAGATGGAAATGGTGGGATAAGACTTGGAGGCTTCAAATCATGGAGGAAAACAAACTCCATGTATTCCCCTACATGCTCATAGAATGAGTGAAAAACTTTACGGGGCTGGTGGCAGAAAACATGCTCTATCCCATAGTTCTTCACATTCAGCTGAATGTCTCTGGAAAGCACAGGTGAGTGAATGGCTGATGCAGGTTGACTGATCTCAGATGATGGTTTCTCACTCATAGGATCAAGGCAGGATATAAACTGCTCATTTGTCTCTCCCTTTTCTTTTTCATGTCTTTCCCAAAGGTCAGCGTCATAATCATCATAAACAGGAACCATGGGAGAGCTCTACTCTTTGTCATCTTCATTGGGATATTCATCGCAAGTTGTTTGTTCTTGGCCAGTATCCAAAATTACTTCTTTTTCATAAGTAGGGATGCCAAGAACATCTATTTCGATCACTGGAATATCCTTTGCATCTTCATAAGATCATCAAGCACGATCTGCCTCCAATTTCTTTATTTTTGCAGAAAGTGATTTTACCAGTCCCACCAGCTCACCCAAAGAATCTTCTTCATCCTCGCAACCTTCATCCTCACAATTTCCGTCCTCAGAGATTTCATCCTCACAGGATTTATTAGGCGCATCCATATCTTGATCATGGTCTTCATATTCCTCACAAAAACTATGACAGATAAACTCAGAGGAATAAAAATTTTGAGAGTGCCTATTGAAAGCTGCATGAAAATGCTCTAGAGAGGAGATGCTAGCAGGGGGCAAGGAGTGATACCACTTGCAAGCATATATTGCTAACAAGATCATGAACATATTTAATAATACATCCTCATGATGTATTTCCCATTGATGCATGAGTTCATGAAACTCAAGGAGATGCTAAGCAGGGTTGTCCTCTTTATGCTCTCTAAATATGGGCAAATAATCACCCCATTCATTTGGAGTAGGAACAACATTAGGAAAACCAGGAACAAAGGAGAAATTAAAAGGAGCATACCTATGAGCCAAGATTCTTTCCATTTCAAACCAGTGGAGTCACCAATCGATCATTTAATCATGGAGTCGCCAGGTGAATGATATGCAGTCTAAATGTGTCTCATCTTTGTTCACCATCAAAGACCAGATCTGATCGTTGTCAATCTCCCAGGGAACTTTCAAGCTGAGAAAGCGGTTGCTAAAATCCTTCTCGAAAAATTTCTTTGGGTCAACTCGGGTGTGCTAGAGGCAACCACAACCAAAATAGTGGAGTCGACACGGTGGTGTTGCCAAGTGCAAATGCAATCTTCAATGGTTTTGATATCTGATGCACCTTCATAATCAGAAGCTCGTTGTCGTTCTACCCAAGGAAAAGTCTTCAATTCGTTCCCCGACAACGGCGCCAGAAATTTTAGCACTAGAAGTCACCTCTAGATTGATTTGTAGGTAAGCCCAATACCCATCAGAGCTTATGTCATAGGTTGGTTTTAAAGATTTCAAATGGGCACAGACTCAAGATGATATTGTTTTAACTCATAAAATCGGACTGGTATGCACCTATAGGTGAAGTCTTGATTAACTTCAGTTAGTAAGTTGGAGTAAGGGTCAGTAGGAGGAAGATTTAGTGAGAAAGGTGTAGAGGTCCGCTATGAACATCATATTTTCCAGCATCCTAAGGAGGAAAAACTTAAACACAAGGTCCTCTTGGATTCAAATTTCAAGGAAGCTGAAAGAAATCATAACGGTACTATAATCAAACATTTATCATAATACAGTTACAACAATCCATGTGAATCAATCAAACATGAACTCTCTCATTATCAGAGGCAAATAAGATGGAGTAAGAAAGTTGACTTAGATTAACCAAGATGTCTCAAAAACAAATACATAACCAGAGAACCAATGTTCTTCATCAAAATTTTACAAAACGAGAGCACTGCTCAACCATCGACCATAGCAAAATATTGAAACTGAGTATATATACTCATAACTGCTGCAACTACCAGGAGCGTGATCGGGCCCCTGCATTCAAAGCTTCCAGTCGGCGCCTGCTCTGTTAAACTGTGCATGCCATCTCATGTCAGATGTGAGACATGCACAATTAAGCATTTTACAGGAAAATCCATCCAGGAGGAAGCTTCAGATTGACAGTCTTCCTTCACGATCTCTCTCTGCATGTTTTCCATTTGTGGGGTGAGACGAGGTCTCAACTGTCGCCCCCATTTCCATTAACTACCTTTTCTCAGGATTGAGATGTGACTTAATGCTCAGGGGACGACCATGCACTGCTCTTGGATAGGATGTTATATGAGCACATGATTTCAAGGCCACTCAAAGGTGGTTTGGATTTAGACTGCTTTTGGGCCCGCAATCCATCTCCCTTCATCACGTATCGCTCTTGACTTACCATTGTTTCAATTGCGAGATCACTCAAGAAAATTATTGTCCGAGCATGTTGCATTCCCGTAATGGACTGTGATCATCGATATCATGATCTTGGATGAGGCTTCATGATAAGTAGCTCAAATATGCCCCTTCCAAATTAATGGATCAGATCTTCCTATTCAAAATAACGACCAAGATTTGCTTCGTGGATCAGCCTTTCAATAGTCAAACTTTATTTTCTCCAAGAAAATTCTTCAGAGCTAGGGATCCAACAAGACGTGGCTCTTGTTGATCAATGACTCTGATCCATTTCAGGCCTTCGGCCACTTCTACAACTTTTGAAAATTCGGCACTTCGAGACTTCGAGCTTTCGAGCTTTCGAGCTTCTAAGCACTTCTCATTTTAAATCTCTCGAAGCTCATTTCCCCGAAGGCTTGGATTGACTGCCACCTTTCCCCTTTAAGATCAATGGTTCGTATTCACTTCGGGGCCTTTTTCTCTTGCGCTATACTTTGAACAATTTTTCACTCCCGAACACCAGTGAGCCGCTGATCTAGACTGTGCCTAAAATCTTCGCCGCTAAAAGATTAGAACTTCCTTCTGCTTATGCTTCAATCCCGAAACAGACTGTTAAGAAAGTTGTTCTTTGAGTTCATGGTTGCGGCCTGCATGATCAAGGATTTGGACAGCTGGTTGTGGGTTTGGGAAGACATAAGGACCAGTGACATAGGCCAAGGATATGAGTGTTCAAACACAAATGGGAAAACAAAAATGACTTTGTCGACTGAAGGGGAAAAATTAAGACTTGGTCTGCGAAAAGGATAGAGACAAGCAAAAATTACAAACTTAGGTAGAAACCACAAACCCACAGGACTCTAACAAGTTCATGTGATAACAGGTTGACAATCTCTTTTCTATTGTATTTTCCAACGAAGATTAAGCTTGAAGGGGCCGAGCTTAAACATTTTCAAGAAGACGGTAGAGTTAGTTATCTTGGCAAGGAAAATAAAAAGTTAAAAAATCTTCATGAAATTATGTACAACAGTAGAATGAAAAATTCTATATCTTCATGAAATTGTGTGGAACATTAGAATGCCATAATCTATATCAAGGGCCATAAAATACTCAGCATGCTCGGTGGGACTCGAACCCACAATCGCCTAATTAGAATTCAGACGCCTTATCCATTAGGCCACGGGTGCCATAGATACTCAAATTCAATGCTTAAATGATGTAAGCAGAGAGGGTGGCCTCCAGACAACCCTAGAATGTTGAGTGGATCTGAGAATGTTGCGATGTGTGAGGAGAACGAATCTCCAAAAAGTACCTGCAAATAAATGAGGTTGTTGTTGGGGTGTAAGGTGGAACTTGAGGAGCCCAACTAGCGAAATGTTTTTGGGTGAGGGATGGACCAAGAGCCACTACCCTGGCTTGGTGACCAAATAGATGGTAGTGTCATACCATTACATGCTCATGCTCATAATAGGTCAGCTCATGGTGAGACCCCCTATCCATCAACTAATACCTTGATTGTTTATGTTATCTGATGGGTCCCCTTTTCTTACTGAGAATATTTTCACTGCTTTCTTGGGGATCCCCGAGCAAAGAATCTCAAAGGTTTCAACATTGAATTTTAACTCTTTCCATCTACTTTTACCCTATAGGCCTTTAGCCCCATCTTCCCATGAGGTAAGGTACAACCCTTCCTAGTGTATCCCATCCCAATGCCCAAATAAGTATAGGGGAGATAAGATGAATGAATTTGGAAAGTGGTAAGTATGGAGGGAACATACAATGACTTTTCATAGATCCACCCAGTGGAAACCCATCCTAAAGGGAAATCAACTTACTAGGGAACCATGTCACCCTTCCAGGCATGAATGAGGCAAAGAGCATAATTTCCAAGAAAACGTCATGAAATGAAGAGGGATTCAATACAACATATTCAAGTGATTCAAAAATAGTAGTGATACATACCATGATACCTAGACTCATTACTCATGGAGCAAGACTCACTGCTACTTCAGGACCAGGCTGGTGGGATTGATACTATTGTTGGTGATAAATGGACTGCACTGAAGAAAAGAGGGGCCCTCTAGGGCCATGCTCAAGTCGTTCAGCTCTCGGTACTCCATGTCTAGGACCTATGGGCCTCAAGACGTGATCTCCTTAGTTATCCCTAGGCTAGGGGATAACGTGCACAATAAAGGTTAAGAAGCAATTGCAATCCTTAGAAATTGAAGAAGATCACCAAGAAATTATCGTATATGAAACAAAAATAATATTACGATGTTGGAAGCTCAAGTAGGCAATATTTCTAGAATCATGGCCATCCTCATGGTTTCCTTTGAGAAAAAAAATTGGCCTCTTTTGGAAGAAACCCAAGTCTTATGAGAAACCAAAGTATCATGAGGAGCCAAGGAAAGAGAACGAATCACTAAAGCTTAAAAATGGGACTCTAGAAACCAATCTTCTTAACACTTGTTTAAAATTGAAGTGGAGGTCTAGATAAATCCCTATGAAGGTGATGTAGAAACACATAAGTTGAATCGTTGGTTGCAACAATTATAATTCTATTTCAATGTGTAGAATGTGCAAGAGGAGTAGAAAATAGCTCCTGCTAAATTAAAACCAGAAGGGCATGCTCAAACTTGGTGGGAGAGCCACATTGAGGCCTTTAGGCCAGGGGGAGACCCACCAATAACTAAGTGGGATGTATTCAAACGTCCAGACATCCAAACGTCCCAAGTAATGCGTTCTTCCTGATGGGCTACTCACCCTGCTCTAGAAACATTGTTCCTTGTCTTTCTCCTACTCCAATCTACATCTGCTATCTAGGCGCTTCTGATATCCAAGTGCTTCAACTATATGATTTCATGCTCTTGGAAATGGCTTGAATATATGATTTCATACTCTTGGCAATGGTGTTGTTGGAAAAAATTCCCAAGCGTATGCAACAACATATATATAACTTCATGGGGTTGACAAAATCTACATGGAAAGAAGAGTTACATTCACTAGAGCCACCAAGGAATTAAAACGTGGCCATAATTTTTTTATGTCATCCAGAAAACGCTAACCAAACGTGGCATCCAACATGCCCATATCATAATGTGAGGGTTAATTGAAATGCTAGCCTAGTAAACATGAGGGTTAATTGAAACACTAACCTAGTAAAGTGAAACAACAACCTAGAAAAGTGAAATGCTAGCCAAAAGTTAAAAACACAATGCACAATTAAAAAATACATGAGTAAAAAAACCAGTAAAAAATTTAAGGTTAATTGAAACCCAACATTTCCACGAAATCCTTAATTGAAAGGCCATCCTGGTAAAGTGAAACACTAGCCAAACATGAAATGCATAGTTAAAAACTTCATGAGTAAAAAAAACAGTTAAAAACTTAAAAATGAAATGCACAGTTAAAAACTCCATGAGTAAAAAAAATCACTACAAAACATTAACGCATACCAGGCGTAAAGAAAACCTATGAGCAATGGGCATTAATAACTCGGGATTGGCCATTATTATCCTAATCACCATTTTTAATGACAAACAAACATGTTTTTTCATGCAAGGAAGTCAAGTTAATGGATGAAATATTAACCTTTCATTCATTGTGACGAAGAAGAATATTCATGATATAAAATCATGGCCATTAATTTTGGCCATTTCCAATAGGTGTACGCCTATAGGCGTAAACATATTCAGTATATCAACATTATCCACATTCATTAATTTTGGTATGCCAACATGTGTTTGCGATTTCAAAGATAAGATGAATTCATGGAATTCACTATTAAATGTTAAAGAGGATTTCCCTATGTTTGGTCTTCAAGCACAGTTTCTTAGCTTTAGAAAGTGAATCATTCAATATCAGATTTCTCTAAGCTAGTGCTATTTGTTGCATTCTCTTGGCACTTGAGTGTTAACGCTTTCAACAAATCTTATTGTGGCTTTGTCCTTAAACGTTTCCCATTCATACGAGTTTCAAGCCCACTGTGAGTTAAGCCATCCTCATAGGTTTCTTTGTATTCCTTGTCACTGCTCAAAGCATGATTAACAATCTGTTTTCGAGAGAAAATCCTTCATGGAAAAGGTTATTAACTAGCAAATACCAAACAGACTTGGTCCTTTCACAATATCTCTTGAGCTCATTGAGTTTTATTATTATTTATTTATATGAGTTTGAGTTGGGTTGCTTGATCTCAATCAAAACTGCTTTCATTTATGCTTACCAATTCTACTCTCATTTCCTGGGATATGGAATTGAAAGTCCTGATTCATGAACATGTATAACTATGTTTTAAAAGTAGACAAACATCAAAAAAATTATACCAAACTGTCTTAATGTTTATTGACTTATGTATGTGTTTATTAGGCTAGTTTTGTTGATAATCTATCTTTTTCATGGAAACAATCATATAATGCAATCAAAAGACATAACTCTTTATTATGCATGTTCATTGGCAAACTTTGTCTCCATTTTTTCCTATTCTAGATTTTAGTGCATAGTTCTTTTCTCCACTGCACATGTGCAAATTATCTTTTGTCTTGATAAGAGGAAGTGTGTAATTGTTATTTTGTTGAAAAATAAAGAATGGATGGTGAGGTGGTCTTATGTCTTACTTCTATCCAGAAAAGGGGATCCCTTTGGTCACATGCACATAGGGTGTTCATGATTGGAAATTACAGGGTTTAGGGAGCCATACTTGCTAATGAAAGACCATATTTTTGGTTTCTTGGAGAGGAAAAAATGGCAATGGTGTCATTGAACTAGAGGCCACTCTGTAGAATCCAAATAAATAACTTAAACTAATTTACATGACAAGAAATTGCAACATCCACATGTAAAATATTCAAAAGTGGTTATCAACGGCTTAGAAAATGAAGAAAGTATGGATTCTGGTAAATTTTAGTTTTAATTTAATCATAATGATAATGTTGAGCTTTCTGGAGATAAATTGTGTGTAATATTATGAAATGTTCATGGACACTCCACCCATCATCAGGGACACATAAAAACTTAAAAGTTTGTCTTCAGAAAGCTCAACATTATGCACAAATTATGCACCACGGAGTGCCAAAATTTCATTGTGCACCCGCGCACCATTATTTTTCCACCCATCACCAGCTCAGCACCGTACAGAGCCAAATTTTAGTGCGCATATCTTTGCACCATTATTTTTCTATGCATCACCAACTCTGCACCATGCAGTGCCAAATTTTAGTGTGCACCCCCACGCACCATTATTTTATTTTTCTGTGCATCACCAACTATGCACCACACAACGCCAAATTTTAGTGCGCACACCCACGCACCATTATTTTTTCTTGCATCGCCAAATTTTCACCATGCAACATCAAATTTTAGTGTGCACATCCGCGAACAATTATTTTTCCATGCTTAGCTGGTTTTTCCATAATTTTTTTTGTAGAAATTGGGGCTTTTGCCCAATTTCGCCCAATTTTGTCCCGGGCACAATTGTCGCTCTGTAACTTTAAATTCGACTATGTCTCTGAATTTTCCCAATTTAAAGATTGAAAATGATTATTTCTCACTCTTGGGTTCAAATCTTTCAAATTCCCTACGAAATTTTCCCAATTTCAGAAGAATACTTTTAGCATACAAGTTGCAGACATCCTCTGCACCTAAATTTCTATAATTTTAGCTCTGTGCTATGTTGATTTACCTTGAATATTTCTTTGATACCACATTGTAACATCCCCATACACCTTCTAGGCTATGCCACTTAAAATTTCGAACTCTGATACTAATTTAAATCATAAAAATACTCAACAAATGCACAGATTCATACAAAATAATAACAAAAATATGCATGCAACATACACATGAAAACCAATGCATAAATATTAACGCAGCACATGAATTAACACACAATTGACACTTATCTTTGATTTAAAGAACACCAATTGCATATAGACCTTTCACATTCCTCCCATCCTTAGACCACACTGCACATAACTCTCAGCAATGGGTCACCTCCGAGTTGGGGCTAAACTCCACCTAGGTAAAGTATTCCTATCCTGGATAATGTATCTCTGACAACAAGAAAACTCAATCACAAGTGCCATCTCAAACTAACAACCTACAATCCCTCATTCCCCACATGCATGTCCCACCCTAGGAAGTGTTCCCCTTCTCTGCTCAACAATCCCTCGGTTGCCCCACTCCCTTTCTGGTGCTTCAACAACAGGTCAGAAAAGAAGTTTCATATCTCTGTAGATGTAGTTTGGCACCTTTGGGAATCAATTCCTAGCAATTCTCTCACCTGGAGAGAATGCTCACGATCCTGACAACCTGCCTCCTCAATATCCTGCGAGCCTGACAACCCGCTTCTTCAGCCCAACTCCAAAGCTAACTAGGGTACATGTACAAGAACATGTATAGTAACAATAGGGTATGGAAAACAATTGAGTGAGTGAATGAATGATGATCGAATGATAGGAAAATGAACTAATTCCAAGCTATATCTATGCATGTTCTCAACTTGACACTTGTAATGTTGAGAGCTATCTTGGGCCCACTTGTTTCCATCCTTATAACTTAGGATAAAATAATTATCCATACTTTATACTTTAAGGAATATTAATATAATATTCCTTTGGGCTTAAGCCCCTCTAGCTTATCCCTTTATCCTTAACTCTTCGCCCCCTTTCCCTATCTAGTGGAGTTTACCCCCCCATACTCTTTTACATGGTTGGTCTGCAATAATGATGTGTTTTCATTAATATTTGCATGTGATTACATATTATAATGATGGCTCACTAACCATTTAACATTTGACTCTCCAGCATAGTAACCACACAGGAACTCTGGCCTCAAAATACATATACACAAAGGCACTTTGGCCCCAAAATCACACACTTACTCCATTGTACACAAATTCGGGATGACGCACACCCTTCCTTTAGTGCGCAATCCTCACACACTTACACATGTATGTGATACATTATAAAATGTGTGCACTTGTTTTGTATGATATTCCAGTGCACTGACTCAATGCACGCAGAACCAAACCAAAGATCTTGTACCATCAACTCACCAAATTATATGTATAATTAATTTTACATTTATATGTACAATTGGAGTTCGACCTAGGGGTATAACATTTCCCTCCCCCTTATTTATGCATTGTCCTCTATGCGGTATATACACATATACAACCAAAATTTCAAAAGTATTCAAAAATATGCGGGTATTCTTCCCTCATAGCATAATTGTGCTCCCAAGTTGCATCTTCAAGACCGTACTAGGTCCATTGGACCTTTACTATCCCTATGGCTCGATTCCAAAGCTGTTTAATCTTTGGGTCCAATATGCACACTAGATGCACTTGAAAGTCGCCCTCTTTCTTTACCTGAATCACATTCCAATCAATGACATGATTAGCATCATGTACATACTTTTTATGAAATGACACATGGAGTACATTATGAATATACATTGATGTCAGTAAGGCAAGCACATATTCTACAAGACTGATCCTCTCTAGGATTTCAAACGACCCATAATAACATGCTACTAGATTTGAACAATTTCCCAACTTTAGGGAACTTATCTTGGATTTTACTTTCAAGAACACATGGTCACCCACTTTAAATTCCCTGTGAGTTATGCCCTTATCAACATATGTTTTCTCCCTGTCGTGGGCATCCTTTAAATTTTGTTTTATTTTCATCATCTTCTCTTCCATTTCCCTGAGTAGTTCTGGCCCAAACACTATTATGTTTGTTGGGTTGTCCCATCTCACTGGTGTGTTGCACTTTCTGCCATAAATTGCCTCAAATGGGTTGATATTTAGAGATGCTTGGTTCCCATTGTTATAAACAAACTCTACCAAATGCAAATAATCATCCCATTGTGATGGTTTATCCATCACATACATCCTTAGCATGTCGTTTATCACCTTATTCACCCTTTATGTATGCCCATCTGACTCTGGATGGTAAGTTGTGCTAAAATTCATATTTGTTCTGAATCCCTTGAATACTCATTTCCAAAAATTTGATGTAAATTTTGGATCTTTATTAGACACAATTGTCTTGGGTATACCATGTAGTCGAGCATTTTCTCTCATATAAATATGAGAAATTTTGGATGCATTGTGTGTGATATTTACTGGAACAAAATGGGCAGCTTTAATAAGCTTATCCACCACTACCATGATAGAATCATGTTGCTTGTTTGTTTTTGGTAGTTTGGTGATGAAATCCATTGTTACAACTTCCCATTTCCACTCAGGAATGGGCAATGGTTGTAGCAACCCAGCTGGGTGTCTATGCTCAGCCTTGACCTTTTGACACTCCAAACAACTGGCAATAAAATCAATAGCCTATTTCTTCATACCTGGCCAATAATAATGACTCTTGACAACTGCAATTGTTTTCTGGTAACCTAGGTGCCCAACATAAGACACATTATGCATTTCTTTTAAAATTTGTTTTTTCAATTCCTGAGAATTTGACACATAAATTCTACCCCTGTACATGAGAATTTCATCTTTTTATAACCTATATTCTTGAATTTTCTTCTACAAAATACATTGCTGCAATTTTGTCTTTATCTCCATGAATGATAACTCTGATTTTTGCACCCTCTAAGATTTTGTTTTTCAAATCTAATTGGTACATGCTAATGGTTGTAGCATGCATATCATGCACCCTTCTATTGAGTGTATCAACCATCTTTTTCTATTTCCCCTTGATATGATTTATATCAAAGTCATATTTACTGAGGAATTCTAACCACCTGCTTTTCCTGGAATTTAGAGTTGGTTGTCCAAATAAATATTTTAGACTGATATGGTTTGTCCTATGGATGCCAATTCCAAATCATGAGTAACATAGTGCCTTTGATGATCCTTTAATTTCCTTGATTCATAGCACACTACATACCCATTCTGACTAAAGACTCCACCAACCCCTTCTTTACATGCATCAATGCATACAATGAAGTCTTCATTTGGATCAACAATCCTTAGTATTGGAGCACTTGTTAATAAATGCTTCAAGTGTTGGAAAATCCTTTCACCATCCGACATCCACTCAAACTTCACAGTACTCTTCTTCTGCAAGGAAGTGATTGGGTGTGCAATCTATGAGAATCCCTCAATGAATCTTCTGTAGTAACCTACAAGTCACATGAACGATCTCACATCAGAGACATTCCTTGGTGTTTCCCACCCTTCAATGGCCTTTATCTTTTATAGGTCCATTGTTATTCCTTCCTCTGACATGATATGGCCCAAATAATGAATTTGATTCTGGTAGAATGAGCACTTCTTCAATTTGGCATACAATTGATGCTCCCTCAATACATATAACACCATTTTCAAGTGTTTATTGTGCTCTTCTTCAAACTTAGAATATATAAGAATGTCATCCATGAAGAAAATGAAAAACTTATCTAAGTGTTCTATGGAAATACCATTCATTAGACACATGAAGACAATGGGTGCATTTGACAACCCAACTGGTACCACTGTGAACAAATAATGGCCATATATGGTTCTGAAGGAAGTTTTGTTGATGTCTTATTCTTTAATTCTTACCTAATGATAGATTGACCTGAGATCAATCTTCGAGAATATTTTTGCATCTTTCAGCTGATCAAAGAGGTCATCTATCCTTGGCAAATGATACTTGTTCTTCACGGTTACCTTGTTCAACTGCCTGAAGTCAATGTAAAGTCTCAATGTTCCATCCTTTTTACTCACAAATAATATTGGGGCACCCCAAGCTGACACACTTGGGCACCCCAAGGTGACACACTTGGGTGTACATATGCCTTCTTCAGAATCTCTTCAAGTTGCATTTGTAATTCCTTCAGTTTTGGTGTACTCATCCTATAAGGGGTCTTGGATACTCGAGCTTCTCCAGGAATCATATTGATGGAGAAATCAATATCTCTCTTGGGTGGCAATCCTGGTATTTCTGTAAATACATCTTCAAACTCTCTTAGGATTGCATAATATTCAATATATGACACCGTATATTTAGGTGTCTCTTCCATATGTGTTGCAAATACTTAACACCATTTTTTGTAACTCTTCTTCAGCTACAATACCGAAAATTCTCTAATGGTTACTTCCCTGGGAATTCCCTGAACTGTCCTCAAGTTCCCTTCCTCATCCAATCAAGTAAATTCCTTATTATAACAATATAGGACAACATGATGTTGGTCCAACCAATCCATACCAATTAGGAAGTCATAGGAACCTAAAAGTATGATTTTCAAATATGCCATGTTGCACAGTCCATTCATGTCCATTCAGAATTCCTTAATTATCTCATTATTTTTCCTTTTAGCTCATGTAGCCAACTGCACTAACCAAGATTTTCTAAGCTTTCTTCTTGGCAATTGAAATATTTCCACAATCTTAGGATCTAGATAACTATGACTAGCTCCTGAATCAATTGAAATAACAATAGGTTGATTGTTGATCTTACCTTCCACTTCAATCATATGTGACTAAAACTCAACTTTCTTATTATCCAGGGATGTGTATATCCTAGGTACATTTATTCTCATGTCCTCCACCATATTATCTTTCTATACATTGTGAACAGTCCTCACTTTTTCACCTTTGTGAGGGCAATATCTTTACATATTATCTCCCCCATAACCCCAACATTGAATAGGTGGTTTCCTTGGTCTTTTCCCCAATGTCTCTGTCATTATGGGTTCTTTAGAAGTTGGTTGTCCCTAAGAGTTATTTCTGAAGAATGGTGTCTTAGTTCCCTTCTTCCTCTGTTCCATATTGTTTTTTTTTTCTTGTCTTCCCAAGGTTTTTGGAAAGTTGTTCTTCCTTTATGTTGATCATAAAAACATTTAGCTTGCCTTATAGTTTCCTCCAATGTTTTAGGATCATCATATTGTATCTTCTCGCTGATAAATTATGACAGCTCACTCAAATACCTTTGAATATTAACTTTCTCATCCTTGATGAAAGAAACATACTTCAATATCTCTAAAAACCTCCTTTCATATTCATCTATGGTCATACTCCCAATCTTGAGTTCAAATAACTCCTTCATTTTCTTGTCATAGTATCGCTTAGTCAAGTATTTCTTTTGAAAATACCTCTTGAATTCCCTCCATGTAACCTTCTTCTCATCAACGTGTTGCACCTGCACAAATTGGTCCCACCACATTGATGCTTTTATGTTGAGTTGATAGATGGAAATTCTTCCTTCTACTTGTGAAGAGTAATTATGCAATTGAAAATACTTCCTCATTCCTAGCATCCATATCTCTGCATCCTCATCCTTCTTTTGCTCACCATCAAATGTAGGAGTCTTGATTTTGTTCATTTCTCCCTGTAGCTCATCCACCCATACCTCTTCTTATGTTTCCTAAGAGGAGATGGAATTGAACTACTGTGTTCTCTCCTAGTTGAATGCCTTGGGGAGTGATGGCGATGCCTGCCAACACTTTGTGTTCTTCTCCTCTCATCATGAGATCTGTGACTCCCTGATCTACTTAACTTGGTCTCCTTATCCATTTTCTTCTCTATTTTGTCCAAAATTTTTCATTAACTTGATGTTGAAGCTCTCATGTCGCTCCTTGGATTTCATAAGCCTCTCATTATCAACTTTATAACTTTGGACATCCTTTTGCAAAAAATTTATGGTCTCTACCAAGTTCATGCTTTCTTCCTTACCTTCTCCATGTTCATTTGAATTTGTACCTTCATTACCCATACTGCCATACATCTGTCTAATTTCATCTTCATGGTTGTAATCCCCCCTGTGAATCTTCTATGATTTTGAACTATGTGTTGATCATGTTCTAATCTAAATATTTTTAACTCTGCAAAATGTGCATTCAAAAAAAAATGTTAGGTTAAATAATTTAACAAATTCATGAAATTATGTACAATTTTGTTCCAATAATGCATCATAACTCTTTCTTCTGATTTATCATGAAATTAATTGCCTAGATCAATTTTATGGGTGGATATTTAGACTCTTATGTCCAATACCTTTCCAATGACTTCTCCCTAGCTCAATTCTAAGTCTTGAGTAGAAAACTATGGTCAATATATTGTGTGCAGGTTGGATTTAAAATGGTGCAATCAAACTCCTAGAAAAGGAATTGCTCAAAGCTAAGTGCATTAGAGACTGGATGAAGTTAATGAGTAATTTAAGATAGTGGAAAGGTACCATTAGATGGATACCAATTTATACAGAGTTTTCTGCAACGTTCGAGGAACTGTGACAACAATGAAAATGAATGTTGAGTACATTCCAGAGAGATGAGTGCATTGACATGGTACATTAGGATGTCAATCCAAAATGATTCAAACATGGAGACGATTTTTTGGAAAAGAAACCAATAAGGAACTGTGAAGAAGAAAAATGATTCTATGTTTGGTATCGAATGCAGAAAAAAATAAAATCTGAGGAGAACCCATCTCAATTGGAAAAAGAAACATTATGGTAGCATTGCAACATGCTGGAGAATTGACTATGTAGGTCATGTTTGAGGTCGGGTGGCTAATAAAAGAGAAGATAATGGTGCAAGAAACTACAAGGGATGATATGTTCAATCAAGGAAAGACTGAACTTGTTTGGTCCATACGAGTAAATAAAAGTTGAAGATATAAAGACAATATGAGAGCATGGCTGGAAATGTAATTTGGTCATGCATGTGTTGGTCAGATGGATCGAAGAAATAATTAAAGTTGAGGTTCATACCAACATATTATATGGCTGAAAATATAAAACTGATCAAGAGTAGTTTAGATGGGAAAAGTGCTTGTACGAGAACAAAATGATACATGAATCCAGGAAAAATTGAGGTCTTTTAGGAACAACAAAGAAAACTGGTACAGGAAGAAAGAGGTTGTTGCAATGGTTGTAGCAACAAATATAATATGAAATGTTGGAAAACCACACATAGTAAATGAAAAAAATGGAATGCATGTGCATTCATGAGCATGCTAGTGATGCAAGCTTAGTACATATAGATATGTTGTAATAAATGTAGATTTGTTAACATATATATAACAGGACGATGGCTAGGAGTAGTCTATTGTCATATATATGATTATGAAGTTGCTAATGATGGTTTTTGTGTCAGGAAAGATATAATTATTGCATGGTTGCAAGTGTTGCTAATAATGTTGTTGCATATAGAAGGAAGTAACATAAAGTTGAAGTGTGGATTATAAGACTTATAACATAGGCATGCTAGATTCTAATGTTATCAACTAGCCATGTGGCATTAAATTTATTTAATGGGAGCTATGCAGGTATGAGTTTATGTAATTTTATTGCATAATTTCTCAAAGAAATTTTGGTAAAAAAATTCTCAACCAACGTTTATTTGATCACATTTTTGTATTATTTGAATGCATTAATGGGAATAAGATACCACTGGGTGTGGTAAAGGCTGAAATAATTATAAAATCTTCTTAGCTTTTGAATGCATACAATGACATAGTGGCATGTCAAGTTAATTGGTTATGAGCTAATAACCAAAACAATAAAGCGTATGAACCTGTTATAGGAATGGATGCCAAAAACGCTAGTCATGTATGAGACCATGACATGTTTGGTTATGGAAAGGCTTGGTTATGGAAATACTATGTACCACACAAATATCCAATGAATTTCCTACTTCTAAATAATGTTTGGACTGCAACCTTTTTGCTAACACTAATGAACATCGCATAATTATATTATTGGTGTAGTGTTCGGATTGAAAATGAAGGCATCCAAATAGTTGAGCAGGCAATAGGAAGTGTATGGAGAATGTGTCAAGGCATTGGCCACAATTTCCAATTTATCAATGGTGAGATACATGACTTAGATATCGAACATTCTAAAAATCAATGCAATGGTGCATTGAATAGATATGCATTGAGAGTTGCACTCATGCATAGCAAGTAGTAGAGTTGCACTTATGCATGATAGAATTGTTATGATTGAATGCATTTGTTGAATGCATTTTTGTGAATGCATGCAAATATGTTATTGAACATAAATGAGTATGCTAACAGCTGAATTGTTACAATTATTACTAACTCATGGAGTTGAGGACATTTCAGGGGCTGTTAGATATTGCAACAAGAAAGTTTCAAGTCAAGTAGCCACATGAGCAGTGACTATAAGAATTTTATGTTCCAGAAACATAGTAATAATGGTTAGAAAAATAAAAGCATAATTGTTGAACATGCACATGCATAGAATGGTAATTTCATTCTATTTAATAAATTGCTTGATAGCTGTGATTGAATTGTTAACTGTAGACAATTCTAAAATTACTTTATAAGTTTTTGTACATATTGCAATAAAAGTATATTTTACAGGAGATACTAATGATTTGTTTGATTGATTGCAAGAAGGAAGTATTGCAAGAAATCCATAATAAAGATTGGTGCATACTATTGGAACAACCAATAAAATTATGAAATGAAATTTCATATTTTGGGAAAAAGTTGGATGTCCTTATGAAATGAATTTGAATTTCTAAATGAAAATTTTAGAATATTCTCTCATAATGACTATATGTGTTTATTAAGCCAATTTTGTTGATAAGATATCATTTTCATGGAAACAGTCATATAATGCAATCAAAAGACATAACTCTTTCTTATGCAAGTTCGTTCGCAAACTTTATCTCCATTTTTTCATATTCCATATTTCAATGCATAGTTCTTTTCTCTACTGCACATGTGCAAACTATCTTTTCTCTTGATAATTTGTAACTTTTATTTTGTTGAAAAATAAAGAATGGATGGTGAGTTGGTGTTCTGTCTTACTTCTTTAATAGGGGAGCCCTCATATTTCGTTAAGAATGCATGCAAACAACGCATGCAAAGACAAATATTTCTTTAAGACCTCAGACATCAACAACTCATCTAGTGTAGTGGTATCATAGTACCCTCCCACGATACTGACCAGGGTTTAATTCCCTAGATGCACAAGTTTTCATTTTATCCTTTTTAAAATGAGAAAAAAAAATTCAATTTTACTTGCTAATGCGTTCACAGAAACAAAGGAAATAAATATTTCTTGGTTGTGCATAACTCTCTGTCAACAAACAAGCAAAATGAATGTGAATCTAATTCATTTCATTGGAGAAGTTTGCCATTTTATCAATAAAATTCTCAATTTGTTTATTTTATGAACCTTCTAATCTCTGAAGGAGTAGAGATTGTATTTAACCATTGAGGTGACAATTGATCTGAAAATAGAAGGCTGACTTGTTATGCTATGCAAGCACCCCTACTTCATTAAAATAAACTTTACAGGACCTTGCTTCATGTGTTAAAATATGCAATATAAACTTATGTGTTAAGTTCGTGCTTCTTCTTGTAAATGATTATGTATGCGGAAATGTTCTTGTAAATGGTTAAATATGTACTTCAAATGAATACACAGAAACAATAATTGCAGCAAATAAACCATCAAACACACAATAAGAACAACATGATAAAGGAGTTCACCCCCCTCCGGGCTACATCTCCTTGAGCCTCCATAATGGACTTGGCTCTCTGGGATTAATTAGTCAAAAGTTATTTTACAAGCTGCTGCTCAACTCCAATGGAAAAAAAAACTGTACC
>SNQJ01S0021962.1:45562-61145 GCA_010110895.2 Picea sitchensis
TGCAGTTAGATCTCCCTCCCCAGTAAACTTAGGAATATTTTTGATGTAGTTGTCAGGTAAATCATGGAGGTGAGCGGGTAAAACTAGGGGAGCGTATCTCACCGCTACTTTTGCAAATACTCTGGGAGGAGGGACATTCGGCTATCCTCCACCTCCTCCTCCGATGCCTGCCATTGACTTGGGAGTAGGAAATGGGGGTGTAAGACACTCTTTTGAATCAGGTGAAACTGGGAAGTTCTGATGAAGAAAGGATGGTATGTCAAAAGATAACGATTTTTCCAAAGGACCTTTTCCCTTGTTTATGGATGGGAAAGTTTGATTTGGCTCACTCCTAAATTCTGAGTAGTTTGTTTCCGAATCTTTGGTATCAGACAGAGGACTGCAGGAGGTAGGAGGTTCTGAAGGGAATTTAGTCTTTATAAGTCAGTTTTTGGGTTTATTAACTGAAGCGGTCGCCTCAGATGAGCCTTTCGCTTTTAAAATTTTTTTAGGATCATTAACAGGTGTAATCAACCTGCCATCCGGGTTCTGTCTGGTGTGTCTTCTACCAGACGCCAGTTTGTGTTTCAGTGGAGTCGCCAAGTTAAAGATTTAAAAGCCTTAAAAAGGTGTGCACTCTATGTTCACTATCAAAGAGTAACAGTATCAACGAAATAGTTTTTCGTTTTCCCAGGGAAAAGATTTCGTAACTTCGCTCCCCGACAACGGCGCCAGAAAGATATTGTTCCTGAGTCTGTACTAAGGCTTCAAGTACAGTGTCAAGGAATCCAAAAGTATGTAAAGGATGAATATGAAGATATATGTTATCTTTCGGGGTAGGAAACTAATGAAGGTTTCTACGTTCTCGTTGTCTATCTTCCAACTGCTCTTGAGCAGTTATATCACGCTCAATGGCTGCCCATGAAAGTTCTAATTCCTCCCTGGTGTTAGCAGTTTTAAGGATTGTATCGAAAAGATTTAATGCGATATGATTTTTATTAGAAAGTCCAGGTTGAATATTAGGCTAAGTAGCTGTCGATACAGTCATTGAGGAACATTATCAGTATGGAACGATTTAGGAAGAGATTTTAACGTTGTTTCAATTTGGTTTCTTAAGTGGTATTTTTGCATGAAGAACAAAATAATAATGCAAACTGAAGGCCCTTTCCCGTAACTGTATTGCTTTTAGTAAAAGGTATGGAATGAGAGAAAAACATTTAGCTGTGAATATCGTAAGGTTGAGTCAAATAGAAACTCACACATACACATAAGAAGAAATTAACATAGAAATAATTGGCATCGTGTAACAAAACATAAAATTCTGTAAATGCAAATTGGTCTTACACCCGCTGATAGCTGTTGCAGAGGAAAGACAAGACACAATTACAGAAAGATAAAATCCCTTCACTATAGTAGTGGTCGTACTAAATTATAGTGATACACATCAATTATGTAGATCAAAATGAAAAGAAACAAAGAACATAACGAAACAAACTTGCAACACAGTCGGGACGGAATCAGGAATCTTCAAATTTGTTGTATTAACTCCTCTAGTGCAAAAAATACATTACAAAGTTTGCCAAAAAGTCCAGCCCCTTGTCTCTTATTTTTGTGATGTATTTATACAAAATTTGTCTCTCGTTTCAGAAGAGCGAAATCACTCCATCTGTCTAAGTGCCATGTGTTTGTTTTTACTTAGATTCAAATGCATATAATACATTTGTACATAAAATGGAATACAAGCTGTAAGGTTCTGCTTGACAGATGGGGGGAGCGAAATCACTCCATCTCACCTATTCTATCTTCAAGAATTGTCAGGTGATTGTCCTCACATGGATTCAGTGTACATGATACACCTGTCTACAAACTGGGTCACAAGCGGTGAAGGCTCGGCTTGACAACTGGCTTCGGCAAAATAGCACTCCCGGGCTAACTGTGGAAGTTTATCATCTATTTGTACATCGACGAGCTTAAGAGCGCCGAGTTGTGCACTAGGCTGAATCAAATGTTTGTCGATCTGAGCCGGGTCTACCCTGTCCATCCTAGCGATTTCTGCCTAATTCCTCTCATTCTTCTCTTTCATGTCGAGAGAAATTCGATCTATATTCATCTGTCTCAGCGCCTCTGTGTCACCTCCAATCTCCATCCCTAACAACTCACCATTTATGGCATTGCAGGCTTCTGCTAACGAATTTGTCACTTTTTGAGCCCACTCTTTGCTTGAAGTAATATCATGTTCCCAATTTTTTAACAAGATATTACCCCTAGTTTGTTCGGCAGTGGTGAGCCCGGGAGGCCCTGAAAACCTGTTGTTGGTAGCGATCACCGCTTCTTGGAAAGCGACCCGAGCAACTTCTGCGTTTCTTTCTTGGTTAATCAGATTCTCAGAGATCTGATGTATTAAAAAGAAGTCTTCTCGAATCTCTCCTACTTTGCTTAGCATGCTCTGTTGAGTAGAGGAGATCCCGCTCTGAATATCGGTTGCTCGGGATTTAACGATCTCGATGTCAATTGCCTTGCTTTCTGCGACCTCCAACTGAGCATGTAACTGTGTGATCCTCTCTCTCTGCTGACCTGACTACACTCGACCCTCTCGGATCACTGAGTTTGCTTGTTCCAGCTTGGTTCTGAGGACTTCGATTTCTTTCTTATCGGCCAATTTGGCCAGCTCTATTGCTCCACTCGCTTGACTCTTAGCGTCTTCCGCAGCCGAATCTACTCGGGATTCAAGAGTCTTGATCAAGCGATTCTTTGCTTTGAGCTGATTCTTTAATGCCCCAACCGAGAATTGATTTGCCGTCGCGTACGCTCCCAGCGTTCCAGCAATCTCCGTGGCAAATTCATCTTTCCTTTTTTTCATCCCATCGGTCATTACTTTAAACATTTTGACAGTTGATCCTTCCTCCCGGGAGAACTCCCTCTTCACAACTGCCTTTCTCTTTTTGTCAAAGAAGAATTCATTAAGAGGGAGTTCCTCTGCCCTTATAGGTCTCAGTTCTTCTCTGAAAATCCATCCCTCCTGTATGTTTCCTTGTGTTGACTGTAAAGGGGTGATAGAGGTGATAGGTTCCCCGATTTGCTTCGCGGCCTTACCTGGTGTATCAAAGGAGTCTTGCTCCTTCGGAGGATTAGAGGTCTTTGTCTCTGTCCATGTCTCCGGATTCTGAGCTTCTAGCGGGTCTGTGCTTTTTACTTCCACCTCTGGACCATGTTCTTTGGGTGGGTCAGTCGTCCCTTTTTCTGTTTCGGGATTCTTTCCCTATTCAGGACTCTTCTCCTGCTCGAGACTCTTCCCCTTTTCGGGACTCTTCTCCTTTTCTGGATTCTTCTCCTGCTCAGAACTCTTCTCCCTTTCGAGATTTTTCTCCGTTTTGGGATTCTTCTCCTGCTCAGGATTCTTCTCCTGCTCCCCTTCCTGACGTTTTTCGGGGTTAGAGGTTTTCCCCTCAGAACTTTTGGCCTCTTTTTCTTTATCCTTGGAAAGTCCCAGACCTCCTAGCACCATGGGGAGACATCGTTTCCTATGCTCCTGAAATTTTAAAACTGAGGCCCTGTCTTCGGGTGATAGGGATTTGTTTCGAAATTGCACCTCCGAATAGGACCTCGCCCCTCGGAAAACATCGTCTGAGGGCGAACATTCATGTTCGAACCTCTTTAATCCACAATTTCCCAAATGAGTGCTTACAATTCCCTGAGGATCATGCTTCTTGTACTCGATAGAGACTAAGCTCAAGTTTTCTATGGCTGCAGCTTCAGCCTTAGCATGTCCAAAATCTAATAAGGAATAGGAATTTAGCTGAATAGGGAAAAACGACCATACCTTCTTTGATGACGCTTTGAGCTCTTTGCTCACTCCACCAATAACTGTTTGTCGAGAAATCTCGCGACAAGTTAGCTTGTCGGGGATGAATAGTGGTAGCACCAGAGGAGGAACAACAACTCCAAATACTCTCAAATAGGAGAATTCCTCTTCCACGTACCAGTCCGCGATACGGCTCAGATTCTCAGCAATGCTATCTGAGATGCGGGGTGGCAAAAGACCAAAAATGGTGATGTGCAGGGGCACCATCACCCAGTTAAAAATCTCATAAATAAACTTGTTCGCGTTATTTTCCCACAGCTTATCGTGGTATTCATGAACAGTCTTCTCTTGGGTTGGACTCCAAGCCCAATTCATCAAAGGAAAAGGCGTCATGGAGGTACCCACTGGACGTAGAAATGCGCGGCATCCTCCCATCCGAAAAGCCGACAAGTCATCATCGCCACATACATATAGTTTGGCTCCAACGAAGAAATCGAATACACACCCTTGTCGTTCACTCTGAATGTTGAGGAACGAGACACCCAATCCTTTATCAAGCCTGGCATGGTTTTGTCGAATTCTTCGCACTCTTTCTTTTTGAAGTCCGCCAGGAATTCTTTGCCATATGTGCATTCAGAGGTTGTTGAGAGCTTATACATAGACTGGATATGCTCGGGCCTAAAAGTCCCAATCATGGCCTATCGGTCATTTAAGATAGTTCTGGAAGGCAGGTCGATGTGATCCAATGCCCATCGGATCATGTCGTAGTATGGGAACAACCGAGGTCTGGTTGCAACCAAGTGCATTCCCGACTGAACAATTGTCTTGTACTTAGTGTTCAGATCGTCCTTCACAATATCGTAGTTATAGTCATCAGAGTCTAAATAGTTTACCAACTCAGATCGCAGGACATCTGAAATAGACGACCAGGTGGATACTGAGTTGCCCGTCCGAGGCGAAGTATCTGAGACGATGTCCGGACCTTGTGCTGCAACTTCGACATTTGCTTTAGCTGCTCTCCTTGGTGCCATAGCTGAAGCTTGCTTTCTTTCTCTTCTGTAGTAGACCTGTGTATACATGCGGAAATGAGTTTCCTCGGATAAAAGTGAGTTCTATGCACTTAAGAGAAATGTTAAAAATAGAATGAAAATTCTCGCATATATTTGAAAATCTTGTACGTTTGGAATAAGTCTGTCAAATCGCAAATAAAACCAAATTTATTATATAAATCTGATCTTATTTATTCGTAGATTTACCCTAAATCTTCATTAATGTCATCAATGTTTGACGACTTGACAGGCAGTCGGGTTATGGAGCAAGCAGCTACATCGTGAAGTGTGCAAACCTCGATGCGTGGGATGAATCTCATTTAATTTCAAAAAATCAAATCTTATGGACTTGAATCATTTCCTCGCTTTTCGCCGCATCGTGAATTTCCCTTTAAGATTCTGACTTTACAACTCGCGAGACTGCGAGTGCCGATTTAGCTTAATTAACAATAGTCGTGATTTGACGCATCCTTAATTATATAATTAACTTAACTTCCATATCGTGACTCGGGAATTCGAGGACAGGTTTTTGGGAAAAGGATATGTCGAGTCGCGATATCGCAATGTAGCGATAATTAAGGTTCGAATTAAGAGAAGGAAATCTTAGATTAGGTGACTAGTTAATCTTGCCATAATCATGTTGCAACTTCGTGAATTGGGTTTTTGGATATTTTAACTTTGTGAAAGAAAGTGCCGAGGCGCGAAATACCGACGATGTCTAATCAAGGGTTAAAGGTTTTACCATAGTCAATGCCTTGGGTGAAAAATTTGAGAAACGAGTTCGCAGTTTCGCGACTCGGGACTTCGCGAATTCAAACGTTAAAGTGTCTGACTTGCGATATCCGACTTGTGATATTCCAAAATAAAACAAAAAGCAAACATACTTGCGAAAAATGGATCTTTTCTTTTGAAAGTGAAAAAGCATTTCTATTCAAGTGACAAGATTTCAGAGCTTCATAATTTTGGAAGGAAAAGAAAAACAACTTTAGATCTCAAGCATGAAAAGTTTGAAAATTGCGGGAGGTGAAAAACAAGGGTGGCTCCAACATGTGGTACCTTCCATTACATACTTGTTTCCTATTATGTTTATCACTTGCATTGCTTCCCCTGTCATGAACATAGTTCTAGCTTCCTTTAGGTTGGAGCCTTTAAATAGGGGGTTGGAGCATCCTTCCAGTTGGTGTTGGAGAATTGGGAAGTTGGTGCTTCCTATAAATGTATTCTTGATATATATAAGAAAGATTATGTGGTTTTCTCTCATTTGGGTTTCAATGTAAATTTTGTTGTATTGTGTATCTGTGGTTGTTTATTATGCACTTATGAATGATATTGTTTATGATGCAATGATATACTGAATGAATAAGTGATAAACTATTGAATATTGTTGATAAAGTTGAAGTTTATATTTATTTTGATTGAAAGTGGTAAAAAGTGTTCATACTGATTCACCCCCCACTCGTAGTATTCCAACAATTATGTTCTTCTATAGTCATATACAACACATTTATGTCTCTTTGCTTTGTTAGCATATCATCTACACTCCTACTCAACCCTAATGAAAAAATGAACTATTTTCTCTCCCTCTGTTAGAGTTCTGATAGCTAGAATTAGGGTTAGTTTTAGGGTTTCAAAACCTTGTTGGAGCATCCACGATGATTATAAAAGTCTCTAGTAGATTCCTCTATGTTAGTTAGTTCATATATTCAAATTATGATGGGTTGATATGGTCCCCAATTATATTTGGAGCGTTACCTTGTTAGGGCTATAACTTTTACATATGAATCTTCTTCCGCTTTATTCTTACATTCTTGTTTTGTTGCCTTGTTCTTGGCTACTTGATCTTCTTTCCTTTTTCTCTCCTCCTCTTTCTTTTTATTTTATGTATGTGCTTTATTTTTTAATCTTGTCCTTGCTAAAATTTCATCAAAATATTTGTCCCTTCTATAGATTTCTTCCTCTTTCTAGGATTCATGTTGATATGTCCATGCATATATGAGCATCATACATCGTCATTCTACTACATTTAGAGGATGTGCCTTCCAAATCTCTCTTCTCTAAATTGACAGGGTATCAAAGATTCACCTTCTACTTTAGCGCATTTATCATCGTTGAGACCATAAGATCCAATATGCAAAGGAAAAGTAGGCATGGAGATTTATTGTCTTTGGCAATAGAAGATCCAAATCCATGTAGATAACTTTGATAGGCTATCTCCTATATTGCTAACTTGTCTTGAATGAACTTAGGAAATACATGAGGGAGCTTGGTAACTCCAAATACTTGGATATATGTGGTACCTTCCATTACATACCCATTTCCATTGTGTTTATCACTTGCATTGCTTCCCATGTCATGCACATAGTTGATTATAGAATATGGGAGCTATGATGTGGTCATCATCAAAGTGCGGATGTACTTATGTCATAGTGTAGAAAAATTTGGATAGGTTATTCACGGGTTGACAATGGGCAATGCATGGATGTACGTGGGTCGTAGAAGAGAAAAGCACGGATATCCGTGGGTTGATAGTGTGCAAGTCATAGGTTTGTGATTTTTGGGGCCGAGGAAGAGCTACAGGTCTGTAATATTGTGTATCAGGTCTGCTACATGATTAAAGGTATGTTTTACATGTGTTTTGAGGGTTGTGTCTTGATACATGCTTGAGGCATGGTTTGGATATTTGGGCATATGATTTGAAGTACACCTTGGTGATGTTATGGTACATTGATTAGAAGCATATCTTGACTATCTTGGTATCTGGTTTGGTATATGTCATGGCGATGTTATCACATTCTTGAGGCACTTCGTTTATATCTTATGGTACATGTTATATGGCATGATTGAGATATGTCATGAGTGATATGGTGTATGGTTGAGGCTACATGATATGGTACGAGTTTTGGTACATGGTTGATGCTTGATATGGTACATGTTTTGTACCATGGTATGGTACAGGTTCTGGTACATGGTTGATGCATGATATGGTATAGGTTGATGTGACAGAGTGGCAATGACAAGTTTATGTGACAGAGTGATAGTGACAGGTTGAGGTGACAATGACAGTGACAAGTTGATGTGACAGTGGTAGTGACAGTATCAGTGGTAGTGACATGTTGAGTCTACACTTATATTTCAGGATGACAGGATGGGACAAGGAAAGGGGGTTGTAGCCTCCTTCCGGTTAGAGTTGGAGAATACAGGGAGTTGGAGCTTCCTTTAGGTTGGAGCTTGTAAATCAGGGGGTCATAGCCTCCTTCTGGTTGGAGCCAAAGAATATAGGGAGTTGGATCTTCCTTAAGGTTGGAGCCTATAAACTAGGGGGTTGAAGCCTCCTTCCAGTTGTAGCTAGCGAATTTAGGGAGTTGTAACTTCCTTTAGGTTGGAGCCTTTAAATAGGTGGTTGGATCCTTCTTCCAGTTGGTGTTGGAGAATTGGGAAGTTGGTGCTTCCTATGAATGTATTATTGATATATATAAGAAAAAATTATGTGGTTTTCTCTCATTTGAGTTTCCACATAAATTTTGGTGTACTGTGTAAATGTGGTTGTTTACTATGCACTTATGAATGATATTGTTTATGATGCAATGATATACTGAATGAATAAGTGATAAAATATTGAATACTGATGATAAAGTTGAAGTTTATAATTATTGTGATTGAAAGTGGTAAAAGTGCTCATACTGATTCACACACCCCCCCCCCCCCNTCAGTATTCCAACAATTATGTTCTTCTATAGTCATCTACAACACATTTATATCTCTTTGCTTTGTCAACATCTCCTCTACACTGCTACTCAACCCTAATGAAAAAATGAACTCTTTTCCCTCCCTTTGTTAGGGTTCTGATAACTAGAATTAGGGTTAGTTTTAGGGTTTCAAAACCTTATTGGAGCATCCACGATGATTCTAAAAGTCTCTAGTAGATTCCTCTATGTTAGTTAGTTCCTATATTCAAATTATTATGGGTTGACATGGTCCCCAATTATATTTGGAGTGTTACCTTGTTAGGGCCATAACTTTTTCACATGAACTTTATTTTAAGCACATGATATCTCATTGGAAGATCTCAATGAGAATAAAAAATTCTAGTTTGGTTGAGGCAAGCCTATGACAACCCTTAGCCAACACTAGGCCCAAAAAAGTTGTTTACCCCCCTAAAAAATGTATTGGAAGTTAATGTCCTTAACAAACTCAAAATCATCTCTCGGATGTTGTGGATCTTAAATTTTAATTTCCCCAATTTAGATCATCAATAAATTCATATAGTACTTATGTAGATCCATTTTGGATCAAGTACATTATCATTTTTCTTTCATTCTTTCAACACTAGTCTATTTAGTTTCATAGAGTGTATGAGGTCAATGCGCAGAGGTTAAATACATATATGGCTATATGATGTCAATGTGTGTTTTGCTATATGGGGTCCCTTGTCCCAGAAACAAGGGAGTCTCATACACCAGTTTGTTGTGGCTTAGCCGTGACCTTAAAAATAGATTATTATTATTATTATTATTATTATTATTATATATGGTTACATTGTTGATCAAAATCTGGACCAGGGGGCAAAATTTGCTCAATTTTCAAAGTGCTTGGATTGCGACCAAACCGGTGTCATTGCGTCCGTCTCATTCTCCTGATTCTGGCGGTATATTTACTTTCACAAACAGAGTTCGTATGGAGAAGATATAGCGATCTGTTCGGAAAGTCAAACAGGTTAAAAAAATGCTGACTGTACCTGTCCGTACAGTCTGTACGGCCACGTGGCAAGGCCGTACCATCATGATGATGTGGCAGTTGGGGTGACGTGGTGCATTTTCGTTGGATGATTGTCAGCATATCGGATGTTGACACGTGTCCAGGTGTTGGCGAATAATATGAGGACACGTGGCCCAATCCATGGGCACCACATGTCCCCCTCATTTTTGTTCATGTGGTTGTATAAAAGCTCATGGAGGCCGCGGGGTTCGACCCCCGGACCTCCCCACTATGCAATGCCTTCACATAACTCTGCTAGCCAACATTCCGCCGCGTGTTCCTTGTATTGGATATGGTTTAAAAATTATATGAATTAGATCTATGTATTATTCGGCCGGGGTTTGGGGCCGGGGCTTAGCCCCGACCCCCGATTCTATGCATTGTTATGTGACCATGGGGGGTTAAATACTTTGACCATATATGTGCGCGGTTTATATGCCATATATGTTGTATTACAAAAACATTTGTGTGGGGTTTATATATTAGTAACACCATATAACCATGTGTTACGGTTGGCGCGGGGTTTTGGAACTATAACCCACGAACCATGTGTTACGGTTGGCGCGGGGTTTTGGAACTATAACCCGTGTATTTTTTAACCAATGGTTTATGCCATGTGCGCGGTTAGCAAAACCCGTGGTTTATCCTATGTGTGGGCGCGTTTTGATTTTGGTTTGAACGGTTGGCACGGTTTTAAAACCGTTAGCCCCTTTTGCCTTTTGAGCGCGGTCATGTGAGCCATGTGCCCAAGTGCTTGACGGTTGGGGGCTGGAGGTGCCCTAACCATCCTACGGTTTGCACCGTTGGCGCGGTTGCNATTAAATAAGACCCACTATGGTAGTTAGATATAATAAATTTAAGAGGACTTCTTAGAAGGTTCTACTTCTAGAAGATTTCTCCTCTAGAATGTTTTTAGGTGATGGTAGCACTATATAAAGGGGTTCAAGCAATGTAATGAGACATGAAGAAAAATATTGTATTTGGAGCGGTAGCTCAATAAGAGGAAGCCCCCTCGAAGAGGCAAGTGAACAGGAGAGGATCTCTTCCATAATAGGATCCATTGTATGATGTTTCCCTACCTCAAGGGTTTGGTAATAATATTGTGTGGTTTCTTCTATATTGCTCTTTAGATCTATTGTGTATTTAGTATTTGTGGTGATTATATTTGTAGATCTATTCAGGTTCTTAACATTCTATATAGAGTCTGTGGTGTTTGTTTAGCAACATATTAAATGGAAAAGTTACAGAGTGCAAAGTTTGAGATAGAAAAATTCAATGGGAAAACTAAATTTTAGTTATGGAAGCTCAAGATGCGGGATCTTCTCATGCAACAAGGATTGCAAAAGGCATTGGCTGGAAAGTCAAAGAAACCCACGTAAATGTCGGACGAAGACTAGGAAGATCTGGATTCAAGAGCTCTCAGTGCCATTCATATGTGTCTAGTAGATGACGTTCTATTTAACATCGTTGGAGAGGAAACAACATTAGGCTTATGAAGCAAGATGGAAATTATTTATATGACAAAGTCCTTGATGAACACAATCTTCTTGAAGAGGCAGTTGTATATCTTATACATGCAAGAAGGTACAAAAATTGTTGACCATTTAAATGTTTTCAATACTCTAATTTGTCAATTATCTAGTATGGAAGTAACATATGAAAATGAGGAAAAAGAAGTCACACTATTGTGTTCATTACTTGAATCTTGGGATCATAAATAGTCACATTGATGTGGTTTAGAACAACATATGCCATTGATTATGATATTGTTGTGGGAGCTATGTTGCCCTAGGAGGTGAGGAAAATATCCACTCAAGAAACCTCAACATCAGAAGCAATGGTGGCTAGAGGTCGATCTAAAGAAAGATGGGAGGATTCATGGGGTACATCCATAGCTAAGTCAGTGGGAAGAAAGGGTAGAGAAAAATCTTGGTATTGCAACAAAACAAGGCATCTCAAGAAAGATTGTTGGAAAAGAAAAGAATCCGAGGAGAGAGCCAAAAAGGAAGCAAATTTGGCCGAGACAGATTCATGGATGATTGGTGAAGTTTTATCCGTTTCTAGTATATTATAATATCAGGAAGAATGGTTGTTAGATTATGGTGATTCCCACCACATGTTCTCACATACAAATTGGTTCACTTCTTACCAATATGTTGATGAAGGTGTTGATTTTATGGGAAATGGTATTTCTTGTAAAATTTTTGGGGTTGGCAGCGTTAGAATCAGGATGTTCGATAATATTATTAGAAAGTTAACAAATGTATGACATGTACCCGAACTTAAGAAAAAATTGATTTCCTTAGTAGTTTTGGATTCTGGTGGATATAAGTATACAAGTCAAGGTGGAGCACTAAAAGTGTCGAAAGGAAATTTAGTGGTGATGAAGGAAACAAAGATTGATAATCTTTATAAGTTCGAAGGAAGTACTGAAGTGGAATCTGAGGTAATGGATATATCTTCGTGTTTATGGCATAAACAATAAGGTCATATGAACAATAAAGGGTTGCAGGTATTGGTAAACTATAAGTTACTTCCAGACTTAGAATCTTTGTTTCATAATTTATGTTTGTATTATATATTTTCTAGTTATGACGATGGAGTAAAGGGATGTAGAGTGTGGGATTATACTAACCACAAAATCATCATTAACATAGATATAGTGTGTATGGAACAACCAAAAGGGTTTGTTCAAGATCGCAAAGGAAGATTTGTTTGCAAACTCAAGGATTCATTGTATGGCCTAGTGGTACCTAGGCAATAATACAAGAGGTTTGATTCCTTCACGGTAAGACAAAAGATTTCAAGGGGTAGGTATGACTATTGTGTTTATGGTACATTCATTATCTTGATGTATTTGTGGATGATATTCTTGTTGCAAGTTGAAGAATGGTTGAGATCAGGACGATAAAGGATCAGTTGAATAGGACATTTCAATTGGATGATGTAGGAGTAGTAAAACAAATCTTGGGCATAGAAGTACATAGAGATGGAAAAATGGTAAGTTGTGGTTATCACAACATAAATTTGTTCTGATGAAGTTCAATATGAACATTTTGAAACTAGTCGATATCCCTTTAGCTTTCCATTGTAATATTTATTCAAGTTTATGTCTTGGTTATAAGGAAGAAAAGGTTTTGTCTTGTATATTGTATGTCAGTACAGTAGGAAGTTTGATATATGTGATGAAATGGTCAGATATTTCACATGCAATTGGTGTTGTCAATGGATACATGGAAAAAGGTGAATTAGTGAAATGGGTGCTTCAATATTTTAGAGGCACAAGTATCACCTATAGTGGTTGCAGTAATTTAGTCTGTGGTTATGTTGATTCAATGTTTACAGGAGATTTGGACATGAGGAGATCCACCTCAAGTTATGTCTCAAAGTAACATTTTTAAAGAGAGGTTATTGTTGGAGGTGGAGTGATCCCTCAGAAAATCCATACTCAAGAAAATCATACAAATGTGTTGACGAAACCAGTATTGTTAGAGAAGTTGTAGTGGTGCTTTGTTTCTCTTGGCTTGCAGGAAAGGTGATGAATGAATTAGGGAAATGGGTCATGTAAATTGTTGTCAAGGTGGAGATTGTTGAATATGACAACCAATTATCCCGTGTTTGATGATAAGGTGGTTTCCTTTATTCTCCCTAGCAGATCCTACAAATCTCGAGATTAGTTCAATTTGTTAAAACACATTACCTTAATTCAGAAACATCAATTATTACAGTAGTTTCTTGTAACTATAAAGGATATGTATAGATTTGTATCCTATAGAGGAAAATGAGAGAGTCGTGAATTGTAAGCATGCTTGGTTGGTTCTAATCTCATGTTTTTGAACTATAAGAAGAATTCTTTCCATTGCCCCGTGGATATTTCCCTGTAAATGGTTTTACCACGTAAAATTTGTGTCTCATATGTGATTGCTATGATTGTCTTGATCTCTTGTTTCTGGTATAAATTTCTATGTGGGCTTCCGCTTCCCAACACATTGTTGCACAATGTCTTGCAGGAGATGATAGTTCTTTGGTTGAAGAATAATTCATTTCCTGTAATAATTCATAGTCTGTACTAAGGCTTCAAGTACAGTGTCAAGGCATCCAAAAGTATGTAAAGGATGAATATGAAGATATATGTTATCCTTCGGGGTAGGAAACTAGTGAAGGTTTCTACGTTCTCGTTGTCTAGCTTCCAACTGCTCTTGAGCAGTTATATCACGCTCAATGGCTGCCCATGAAAGTTCTAATTCCTCCCTGGTGTTAGCAGTTTTAAGGATTGTATCGAAAAGATTTAATGTGATATGATTTTGATTAGAAAGTCCAGGTTGAATATTAGGCTGAGTAGCTGTCGATACAGTCATTGAGGAACATTATCAATATGGAACGATTTAGGAAGAGATTTTAACGTTGTTTCAATTTGGTTTCTTAAGTGGTATTTTTGCATGAAGAACAAAATAATAATGCAAACTGAAGGCCCTTTCCCGTAACTGTATTGCTTTTAGTAAAAGGTATGGAATGAGAGAAAAAAATTTAGCTGTGAATATCGTAAGGTTGAGTCAAATAGAAACTCACACATACACATAAGAAGAAATTAACATAGAAATAATTGACATCCTGTAACAAAACATAAAATTATGTAAATGCAAATTGGTCTTACACCCGCTGATAGCTGGTGCAGAGGAAAGACAAGACACAATTATAGAAAGATAAAATCCCTTCACTATAGTAGTGGTCGTACTAAATTATAGTGATACACATAAATTATGTAGAGCAAAATGAAAAGAAACAAAGAACATAACAAAACAAACTTGCAACACAGTCGGGATGGAATCAGGAATCTTCAAATTTGCTGTATTAACTCCTCTAGTGCAAAAAATACATTACAAAGTTTGCCAAAAAGTCCAGCCCCTTGTCTCTTCTTTTTGTGATGTATTTATACAAAATTTGTCTCTCGTTTCAGAAGAGCGAAATCAATCCATCTGTCTAAGTACCAGGTGTTTGTTTTTACTTAGATTCAAATGCATATAATACATTTGTACATAAAATGGAATACAAGCTGTAAGGTTCTTTTTGACAGCTGGGGGGAGCGAAATCACTCCATATCACCTATTCTATCTTCAAGAATTGCCAGGTGCTTGTCCTAGCATGGATTCAGTGTACATGATACACCTGTCTACAAACTAGGTCACAAGCGGTGAAGGCTCGGCTTGACAACTGGCTTCGGCAAAATAGCACTCTCGGGCTAACTGTGGAAGTTTAGCATCTATTTGTACATCGAAGAGCTTAAGAGCACCGAGTTGTGCACTAGGATGATTCAAATGTTTGTCGATCTGAGCCGGGTCTACCCTGTCCATCCTAGCGATTTCTTCCGAATTCCTCTCATTCTTCTCTTTCATGTCGAGAGAAATTCGATCTATATTCATCTGTCTCAGCGCCTCTGTGTCACCTCCAATCTCCATCCCTAACAGCTCACCATTTATGGCATTGCAGGCTTCTGCTAACGAATTTGTCACTTTTTGAGACCGCTCTTTGCTTGAAGTAATATCATGTTCCCAATTTTTTAACAAGATATTACCCCTAGTTTGTTTGGCAGTGGTGAGCCCGGGAGGCCCTGAAAACTGTTGTTGGTAGCGATCACCGCTTCTTGGAAAGCGACCCGAGCAGCTTCTGCGTTTCTTTCTTGGTTAATCAGATTCTCAGAGATCTGATGTATTAACAAGCAGTCTTCTCGAATCTCTCCTACTTTGCTTAGTAGGCTCTGTTGAGTAGAGGAGATCCCGCTCCGAATATCGGTTGCTCGGGATTTAACGATCTCGATGTCAATTACCTTGCTTTCTGCGACCTCCAACTGAGCCTGTAACTGTGTGATCCTCTCTCTCTGCTGACCCGACTGCACTCGACCCTCTCGGATCACTGAGTTTGCTTGTTCCAGCTTGGTTCTGAGGACTTCGATTTCTTTCTTATCGGCCAATTTGGCCAGCTCTATTGCTCCACTCGCTTG
>SNQJ01S0021962.1:109275-132378 GCA_010110895.2 Picea sitchensis
GTGCTCAAGTCCATTACCTGTAAATACCTCTCTAGCTAGGAGGGAGTGTTAATATTATGGTAGCTGCGGGAGGTATTTACCCCCACGTGTGAACCTAACGAGAGTAGAAGACTACGGGAAGCAAGAGAAACCCTAATGAGTTGGATAATAACCCTAGAAGCCTTGTCGTCTCAGGAAGATAATTTATATTAGGTTATTAGCCTCCAAGAGAAGAAGTCGGCCAGAAATTATAATAATATATTGAACAGACACATACCCAGAAGGAGAAGTTGGCCCCATCAAACTGGCAGGATTACTATAAATACAGGGCGCCAGTTCTCATTTGTCACATCTCAGAATTGCAGTTCTGCAGTTTGGTGCATAGGTTTGGAGGAAGAGCTGGTACAGGTGCAACAACAACAAGTTCTCAGTTTTGGCTTGAATATATTTTGGCTAGGGTTTGGGACTATCTGATCAGATTTTGTGATGCACTATCCTTGGGGATTGATCCTCTACTCTTTGTTTGGCTATCTAGCCTAGGGTTTTCTTCCGGAGGAATTCTCAGTCAAGGTTAAGGTGGTCAGAGGGAGGCTTCGGCCTATGGTTGGGTGATGAAGGTATCATCAATGGTAAAACGAGCACACCATCTTCTATATTCTAACACCATGAGCTTGATGTTGTTTCCTCTCCAACGATATTAAATACAACATCATTTGCCAGACACATACGAATGACACTGAGAGATCTTGAATCCATATCTTCTTAGTCTTTGTTCGACATTTCTGTAGGTTTCTTTGACTTTCCCGCCAATGCATTTTACAATCCTTGTTGCACGAGGAGATCTCGCATCTTGAGCTTCCATAACTGAAAGTTAGTTTTCCCGTTGAATTTTTCTATCTCAAACTTTGTACTTTATAACTTTTCCATTTAATATGATTCTAAACAAACACCACAAACTCTATATATAAGATTTTCCCTTCATAGCCTTTCACCAATTAAAGGTATTGTAATAAATATTACAGTTCACCTTTTAATCATCCAAACCTTTTTTTTTTAAGACTAAAAGGGTGGTGAACAAATTTAAATCAACCACCATGAACGTAAGCTTATATTTCAAAATTTCAACGTAAGTTTGAAAGAAAGAAACTTAACCATATTTATTTAATACAAACTTATCTTCTTAATTTAATACTTCACCATGCGTGCCTCTTCAATAATATGGACAAAATAGTGAGGATGCTTGTTTCAAACTTAGTCAAGGTTCAATGCCTCTTTCTCTGCGATGTCATTGGGAATTTTCTCATCAATATTGTGCCTCGACAACCCGTGTTCACTGAAGCCTTGTCTAGGATTGATGTGGTATAATCCATGGTAAGGCTTTGTTACACATTATTTTGGTCACCCTGGTGATGTGTCTACAAGCATGTATTCAACCTCTCAAAAGGATCTTTCCCATGAGAAAAATAATTGGTTTCCTGCTCTACAAGGATTGTTTTTAGAAGGACGTTGTAGGCTAGTAGTATTGTACAGTGAGGAAATGCTAATTTCCATAGGCTTCTCCATATCTAGCCTGCGAGGTTTTCGCAGGCTGCTATATAGACAGGGTGCAACGACATTCTAAAACTGAGAAAAATGAAGAAGTTCATGAAATTTCTAGAAGGAATCTTCTAGAATATGAGGTGGCATCCATGTGATTGAGATCCTACCCAACTCTATGATTTGGTAGGATCATCTTGATCTCTTTAACCATCTCTCTTTCTCATATATAATGATGGTTTTCTCATGGAAAAGGTTAAGCATTAAGTAAGCAAGAGAAAGTAATGAATGATTAAGGTTGAATAAGATTTAAATTGTGTGAGGTACTCTACATCAGATGCTTGAAGGCTTCATCTCAACTTATCAAGTTATTGTGTATCATCTTCATGCAATCTTGGAGCAAGTGAGTGTGTCAAGAGCAAGCGCCACCGAAAGGGAACTTAGCGACATCAAGGCTGTTTAGTTGTATCTTCTACTTTCTCTTAATATAATATAGTGGCATGTTTCTTTCCCATAAAATCATTCTCATTTTATTACATGATTCCTTGATCACATGTATAAGTATTCATTGAATATATTATTATTTCTTTCACTTTGGTTGGTTTGTGTTTCATTGCAGGATCAATAGCACAAGAGCACCGGAGCGAAGCAGGGAAAACAAAGATACAAGGAAGTGATATTCAAAGGTACGTTACTCATCCTTTCTTTGACCATACATTCAATGATTAGAGCTTAGGGAAAGTGCCATGTATTGTCTTGTTTTGTTCTAGATCTAGGGGGATCTAGGAAGATCAGTTTATGTCCGCATTTACCGATATATCCAATAACAGGCTTTAAAATCTGGAGATAGTAAAAGTATTTAGAAGAAATTTCCATTATAACAAGTGTTGCAAGGTGACTTAGTCCCTCCAAGGAAGGTTTGGAAATACAATGATGATTTAAAGACAATATATTATGTGGTAAACATTGTAACATAGATTCATTCAACAAAACATTTATGCACTCAAATTAATTAAGAAAAAAGGTCAAAGTTTGGAAATACAATGATGATTTAAAGCCAATATATTATGTGGTAAACATTGTAACATAGACTCGCTCCACATAAAATTTATGCACTCAAATTAATTAAGAGAAAAAGGTCAATCAATTAGAAGGTTTTAGCCTTACTACAAAAATACTTTTACGCATCAGCGGGGACTTTGAATCACAATCACTCTATTCTAACATTTATGGATATGCAACCCAAGAATATTTTCATACATTTCAACCAACGAAAGTATAAATCATTCTACACTCAATGCATAACAACATTAGAGGAGTGTTCATCCATTTTATGCTAACTTTTTGTACAAGTTATATGAACTTACCGGGGTTTGACTCTGAAATTTTTCATTGTTGAACATAATAACTTAGTAATTTCCAGTCTTTCTAAACAATTTTGTTGAGTGGTAGATATATTTTTTCCAATACAACCAAGTCTGACACAACAACATTGGTAGGCTGTTGGAGGCAGGCCAAAGCGGAAAGAGAGACGATTTTGGGAAATAAAGCATGCACGAGGAAAGCAACAACTGGAAGGAAGAACAACACGCATGCATGCATGGAAGAACTAACGATGGCAGGGTTAGGGTTTTGGTAATGTATTGTAATAGCTGAAGAGCAGAAAACATATAAATATAGATACTTAGGTATCATAAGGGGTCGGATTTTCTAGAGATAAGTGATTATATTAGAGAGAGTTGTTGTAGCGAACTAATATGTAATATTTTGCTGTATGATCTATTTTGGTAAGTTGTTGAGATAGAGAGGACGAAGGAGGGTAGATCTTGAGGGTTAGATCGTAGTTTGAGGATCCTGGTGTGATCTAGTTGACCTCATATAGATCTTTCCCAACGAGGAAGAGTTGTAAGCATGTGACGATGTAGTGGCATAACGACTATAATAAGAGAGTTGAGAGCTAAATCTTTGTGGGCGTAGCCCAGGAGGGGGTGAACCATGATGACATCTATGTTATGAGATTGAATGCATGTGTGTCTTTATTGCTTTTAAGTAAATATTGCTAGACTGGATGAATGAGTGTTATATTTATTGTTTATTCACATTTGACAATATATTGGGTTTACAAGTTATAATAGTGGTTCAATATACAATTCTCATATCTCGCACTCAATCCTAGGATGTAAACACATGAGTATTACAACCACCCATTAAAGCTATCACAGGTGAGACTGCGCAATGCACTCTGTGCTCTACGTTGCCTTCTGGTTTACTAGGAGGGTCGGTAGTTTTAGAGGTTTTGTTGGAAACCCGAACAGACATGAAACTTGGGTCAATAAACTCAGACCGAGTAGAAGAATAGTAACCAACATATGATTCCATTTCCATTGGTAGGAACAAGAGAGGATTGAGTAGATGAGATAGGTTGAGAAAGAGAAGAGTGAAGAAAAGAAGAAAGCAATAATCCATTAGAAGGGGATGTTGAGACCGTGGAATCCCACAAAAGAAGAGATCAAAACTTGGCTAAGAACCAAAGAGCTAGAGTTTTCACATAAAGATAACAAAAACCATAGAATAACACCCCGCAAATATCTTGAGAAATACGTGTTTATTGATTTGCATGAAGTATTTTTCTGTGATTTTCCACATCTATTGCAGGAGTGGATACTAAGGTTGAAGGATAACCACACAACGAACTGGATTTGACAGTTAGAGTGGACTCTAGTACAAATTGAGAAGCTACAACAGGTGAACAACAAATTCACCCGCGTAGTAGATTTTTGGCTTGACAGTATTGTGGCAGGATTTATAACAGAGTTTGTAGTAGACACAATGAAGTTGTACAGCGCAACGAAGCAAGAGTTTCTACGTGGACCTCGAGGAAGGTACATTAGATCATTGCATACTTCTATTAAAATATTGCTATACAATAAAGGTATAATGATAATGGATTCAGACAACTAAACTTCCCTGCGTGCATGGGGGAAGGGGGGAAGCACTGATAGAAAGAGGAGAAATGGAAGGAGCAAAGGATAAGAGAAAGGAAGAGGAACCCTTGGACCCAATCATGATGGACGACGACTAGGTCAAGCAGATCATGACGACAGATAGAAAGACACGTAGCAGAGTACCCTACCAATACAAGGTGAATACTAAGAAGAGAGTCGTAGCCGCAAGGGAAGGCTTGGCGAGTGATGAGGAAGAGGTAGAGGATATCTGAGCTGTGGAGTAGATTGAGGAAATCCTGTGCACAACATATGAGAGGAAGACGAGAGGGCCAAGAACGTGAAGAGAAGGAATCAATCCTATCCATATTAATTTTAGTGTGGAACCCATAAACCCATGTGCGACTAATACACCAAAGAGGACACCACCGTTTAGACAACCGAAGTTCAGAAGAAGTAAGACAACAGGAAGTACATCTACACAAGGAACAACAACTGGAGGAGCCAGTTCAAGCAACACTAGTCAAGTATCTACACCGCACGAAGGTAGTAGTTCAACATTCAGAATGGCAGGACATGATCCCACCATCAGGTTACAAAACTTTTGAGGAGAAGCAACAAAAGACCCTAAGAAACACTTGTTAATTTGTGCAAAGATTTGGGAAGCAAAAAAGATCACTGNAAGACAACAGGAAGTACATCTACACAAGGAACAACAACTGGAGGAGCCAGTTCAAGCAACACTAGTCAAGTATCTACACCGCACGAAGGTAGTAGTTCAACATTCAGAATGGCAGGACATGATCCCACCATCAGGTTACAAAATTTTTGAGGAGAAGCAACAAAAGACCCTAAGAAACACTTGTTAATTTGTGCAAATATTTGGGAAGCAAAACATATCACTGATGAAGATACTAAACTTGTGAAGTTATCTATTAAGCTAAGAGACCGCACATTAGACTGGCACATAAGTCTAGATGAAAAAAATGCACCTGGGATGACAAGGACGCTGACAAACATTAAGAAGTTACTGATTAATGAGTTCCAGATGCCGAGTTCAGAGGATCAGTACATGAATGAGATGATCGAAATTAGACRGAAACCGAGAGAATCCGTATGGGATATTGACCAGAGATTCAAGTGACTAAAAGGAAAGTTGAAATATCTCATCAATGATATGCAACATAGGCACTTGTTCGTCAATTCACTGCTACCACACTTAAAATATCCATTGCGACAACAAAAGTTTCAGACACAGGTAGAGGCTCTGTAGGAAGCCCTGCAACTAGAAGAAAATCAATATCAACAGATGTACCCAACTATCGAAGAACTGAAGGAGGATTTGAAGAACTTAACATTTTAGCTAAACTAGAATAAGAGTAAGGACAAACCAGAAGCCATTTGGTGCACTACATGCAGGACGTAAGGACACCACAAGAACGAATGTCCAACATTCGCGTAGTATATGGCAGTAGGAATGAAAAATCCATTACCAATAGGAGGACTATGGTGTGAAGTCTATAAGAAACYAGGCCACGATCCGTATCACTACCCAATGATGCAAAAATACTAGACAGTCCCAAAGAGTTCATATTACAACTTTTGCAAGTCAGTGGGCCACGACGAAAAATATTGTAGAACCATGGAGTTGATGAGAGAGAGGACATCAGATGCATATAGAGTGCAGGCAGAAATGATGACTGGGCAATCCGCACCACAGTTTAATCAAGTTCCAACTCCATACAACACTGCGCAACAACCATATAATAACGCGTAGCCGCAGTACAACACAACACAACCTAATTACAATACTGCACAATACAATTAGGCACCTCAATACAATGCATCAAGAGGAGATCCAACAGGTTACAGAGGTGGAGGACAAGCAAGAGGAGGTTTTGGATGAGGTAGAGGACTAGTGGTATGTCACAATTGCCAACAACCAGGACATTATGCAAGAGAATGTTTGCTTCCACCAACAACTTGTATGTATTGTCGCGCATCGGACCATGATACGAAGGAATGCCCGACACTATTAGTAAAGATCCAGGAAAAGAGAAACCAGAACAACCAAAATGTTCAGTGGATTTCATCCAAAGCAATGGATGAAGGATGAAACATCAACATAGTTACCCGCGGAGGAGCGAAAACAAGAAACAACACAGTCCGACAAGAGCCAGCACAAAATCAGTGGGTGAAGAAGAACACTGAACCAAGGAAGCAGTTTGACACGCAGAAGGAGAAGGAGGTATTTAAGCAAGCAAGACAAGATTTTCAGAAAGAAGACATGGCGTCGAATTCAACTGCACAGCGAAACAAGGAAGCGCCAGAGTATGAGATGCCTTTATTATTGGATCATAACAAAGAAATGAAACCCATGGGACAAGTAAGTACAATCAAATTCTTTCCGAGATCATGTGTAAAAGTATTAAATGATCCATCATCTGTGAAAATATTGCAAAACATACTAGAAAAATGTAGCATCGAGACGGAAGGAAAACTAGAACAAAAAGCAGTCAATCACCTACATACAAGAAGAAGAACCAGTAGGGAGTTTAGACTGAATGCCAATATTAGAAATTTCAACATGGGAGACATCATATTGGATCTAGGATATGAAGTTAATGTGTTTTTTCCACAGAAAAAAAATTGTAATTTTATTAGAAAAGTATAAAATTACATTCATAGATATATATTTGCTATGGGAATATAGCCGAAATATATATTGTCTTTGAATTGTCACTTCCATTTCTAAAAGTTTCTTCATAACGAAAAATCATTCAAAATATCAGTCTTGTTTTGTGACCCATATACCGTCTAGTCATATACATAAGTACAAAAAAATAGCATGCTTTTACATCGTTTCTATATTTGTAATCATTCATAGAGTTCCAGTAAAGGATGCATTTCTTTATATTGTTCCATGATCCTAAAAGGGCATGTGATAGTCAAAACTGTCTTATGTTGTATGTTCTGTGATGTGCCAACTTCCATATTCTAGCTGCGTGGCTTCTTTGGAAAGTCGATCAACCAGTGTGTTCCTTTCCCTGTAGATATGAGAGAGAGAAATAGTGTTAAAAGTGGAGATAATCCTCAGTACTTCTGCAAGATATGGTCTAAGTCTAGCAATATGATAAAATTGTTCATGATTCACCCAATTGATGATAAGTAAGGAGTCCCCAAAGACTTGTAGTGAGGTACAACCTTTTTCTGTTGCAAATAGGAGTAACAATTTTAAGGCCAGAATTTCAGAGTAATTGTTGGTGTCGGTCCCCAAACCAGCCCTGAGATAGAAGTAATGTTGTTTGGAAATATATAAACAACGCCCCCCCATAGTGTAAATGATCGCTCGAGGCTGCTCCATCGAAAAAATCCCAAGGCCTTCCTTTGTCGATCTATTCCTCCTAAGTTTGTCGGGTAGTGCCCCGTCCCTGTCTATCTCCCAGTTTGAGATATTCGAGTATACTTAAGAAATTTTTGGCCACTCGAATTGGTGACTAAGGTTCATCCCGGAAGAGTATGGTATTTTTGGCTATCCATATCCTCCAGGAAACAATGATGGAAAAGGATTTAATGTTTTTTGGTGTCCTCGGCGATAACCAGTCTTTCAAGGCTTCTTCGAAGGATACTCCTTGCCAATGGCCAATGGTGGTGTTTATTTTGGATGCTTCTGCCCAGACCGATGAGGTGAAAGGACAACGCATGAATAAATGATCGGTTGATTCCCCCTGTTCTCTGCATAGTGAACACTATCTTGGGCCATGGAATTGTCTCCTCTGTAGAATGTCCCACGTAGGTACTTTGTTTTCTAGGATTGTCCAAACCAAGATTTTGCCTTTTGTTGGGCACTTTTGTTTCCAAAGTTTCCTCCACCACCACTTTGCATCTTGTTGTAGTGGTTCAATGCTTAGTTGAACAGATCCGGCGTTGAGAGTGTAGATGACTCCTGGATCTCCTTCCCAAATAAGCTCATCCTCTCTCTTGCTCAAACAAATATTTGTTCTCCTAAGAGATCTGAGATATCGGTCCCATAGTAAAGCTTTAGGATCGTATCTGAAGTTAATGTATTACCAAAGAAGACATGGCAATGAATGGGAGAGTCCACGTTAGGATATTCACCTATTCAACTGAAATTAGCAAACCAACACAGAGTTATACCAATCGGTAGACTGAAAAGAGTAATAGTAGACCTAGATGGAGTGTGCCCTAAAGGAGATTTTGAAGTCATTTAAATAGTGGAAAACACAACACCTTACCCAGCGTTGCTTGGTATGGATTGGGATTTTGATAACCAGGCCATAATCAAATTGAAGACAAGGAAAATTACATTTGAGTCAGGTGAATACAGGGTCATCGTGCCATTAGACCCATCAGAAGGGGAAAGGTTTGTAGAACCTACTTACTTAGACCTAGAGGAAATTAGCCAGTTGTACATAACAACTGCGCATGATGAAGATTACATAAACCGAACTGCAGATGGGATACTCAGTTGGTGAAGCATTACTTCATGTGCAACAGACTCAGACACCGGTATAGAGAACTGGCAACAAAGGATACATGAAGTTTCCATGAGAAGATGTGCATGAATAGACTGCGCAGTAAGATGGGTCGGCATAGAGATAAGGGCACCACCTAGTTTCCATGGAGTAAACGACTTGTAAACCTTCTTGACACAGTATGAAGACGAAGTGTTGGAGAATCAAAGACTATTAGCACTTGACATACACCTACAAGATGGTGGGGCGCACACAAAGAGACAATCACATATTGGTACCAATGTAAGCGATTACTGCGCATAAGGTTCGACGCAGAACATAAAGACAACAAGAAACATAGGTACGATGGAAAGGGGGAACCAATGGAACACTTGGAGAAGTGCAGAACGTTGTGGAAATTGACACCCCCAGAGGAATGGCCTCATCAACACACTCTAGAGGGCATACCAACGAACTGGTACACAGACCAGGAACTGCGCAAAGGAACTGCGACCTGGACGACATTGCAACATAATTTTACAGTCACTTTCTCAATCGAACATGATAACCCCAACATAGATGCATCTCTGAAATAGATAAGAGGTGTGATATTCATAAAGGAACCGGAAGTCGAGCACATAACAGATGAACAACAGTGGAACAAACAAACAATCAAGGAATTGTTGTCATGTTACCATGTGCAAGAGGAAGCACCAGATGAAGACGATCCACGCGATATTTAGATTGAAGAAGCAAAATGTGAAAGAGAAGTGGAGGGTCCACCAATAGAATCAGAACTTATTGCCGCTCCGATCAAGATAAAGAAAATTAACATTGGGATAGTTGAGAACCCCAAAATGGCTAGCATTGGAGATTACTGGGATGAGAAAACATTGGAAAGCATAACAAAGTTATTGCACGAATACAACGACCTGTTTCCCACAACATTTACAGAGATGAAGGGCATAACAAGAGAGCTAGGGGAGATGAAGATACCACTCAGACTTGAAGCGAGACTGATCAGACATCAACCATACAGATTGAACCCAGTATATAAGAAGAAAGTCAAAGCTGAGATTGACAAGATGCTCAAAGCCGAAATCATAGAACCGGTCAAAGAATCAGAATGGATAAGCCTGATGGTAGTGTAGGACAAAAAACAAGGAGGGATAAGGATATGCATCGACTTGAGAAAGTTGAATGATGCATGCCTACATGACCGATTCCCTACACCTTTCACAGATGAAGTGTTAGAGAATGTAGGAGGACATGAAGCTTACTCATTTACTGATGGATTCTAAGGCTACCACTAGATCAAGATAGAACAGGAAGACAGATACAAGACCACATTCGCTACGGAATGGGGATCCTACCAGTACACAGTCATTCCATTTGGACTGAAGAATGCACCAACAATATTTTCCAGACTAGTCATAGCCACATTTAAGGAACTCATCCACCAGTTTCTCAAGGTATACTTGGACGATTAGACAGTCTATATTTTGTCGAAATCCCATGTAGAAGTCTTACGGATGATGTTAGAAAGATGCAGGCGGTGCCATATATCATTGAACATAAAGAAATGCATATTTAGAACACCGTTTGGGATACTATTGGGCCACATAGTATGCAAACAATGTTTACNCATCCACCAGTTTCTCAAGGTATACTTGGACGATTAGACAGTCTATAGTTTGTCGAAATCCCATGTAGAAGTCTTACGGATGATGTTAGAAAGATGCAGGCGGTGCCATATATCATTGAACATAAAGAAATGCATATTTAGAACACCGTTTGGGATACTATTGGGCCACATAGTATGCAAACAATGTTTACTAGTAGATCCTACAAAGATTGTAGTAATTGTTAACTTACTACCACAAAAAACAATCTGTCAACTAAGAGCGACGTTGGGACACACAGGATACTACAAAAAATTTATCAAAGGGTACATGCAGATTACTGGACCAATGGAAAATCTATTAAGAAAGGATACAAAGTTTCAGTGGAATGACGAGTGTCAACACAGTTTGGATACCCTTAAGGAAAAGATGGTCATTGCAACAATATTAGTATTTCCAGACTGGGAGAAGAAATTCCACATGCATCTAGATGCATCAGCCATAGCACTTGGAGATATCTTGGCGCAACCAAGAGAGAGAGACTTGGATCACTCGATAGCATTTGCGAGCATAAAGTTATCAGAATTAGAACATAACTATAACACTACAGAAAGGGAAGGCCTAGCTATGGTCTACGCACTACAAAAGTTCAAACACTACTTATTGGGAAACACTTTAAGATGTTCACAGATCACTTAGCCCTTAAATACCTAGTCAAAAATCCAGTGTTGGGGGGGAGAATATGTCAATGGTTACTTATATTTCAATAATTTGACTTTGAAGTAATAGTCAAGCCAATGAAATTGACTGCAGGACCTAACCACCTATCAAGGGTCACAAATGGAGAAGAACCTATGAACTTAGAGGACAACTTTCTGGATGCACAACTATTTTTAGTCCAGATCGTTGATGATTACTTTGCAGATATCATTCAGTACTTGAGCACAGGTACTGCCCCGTAGGAATACAACACCATGCAGAAGAAAAACCTAGTAGTCCGGGCTGCAGACTATCAAATGATCGCAGGACACTTATACAAAATGCGTGCGGATATCATCTTGTGAAGATATGTGTTAGAACACGAAAGACCAAGAGTTTTAGCAGAAGCCCATGAGAGAATAGAAGGAGGGAATTATGCAGGAAAAGCTAYCGCGCAAAAGGTATTGTTCTCAGGATTATGGTGGACAACCATTCACCGAGACTCAAAGGAGTACTGTCAAAGATGTGATGTTTGTCAAAGGGTAGGCAAACCCAATAGAAGGGATGCAATTCCATTATGACCACATGTAACATTGCAGGCATTCGATAAGTGGGAAATAGACTTTGTGGGACCAATCGATCCACTAACAAAAAGAACAGGAGCTAGGTACATTATCATCGCAACAAAGTACCTAACAAGATGGGCAGAAGCCGCATGAGTGAAGGATTGCAACATAGAAACAACAACACATTTTATATTTGAACAACTAATTACTCGATTTGGGTGCCCACGAGTTTTGATGAGCGATCAAGGCACGCACTTCATAAACAACACCATAAACTCTATGAATGAAAAGYTTGAAGTCCATCATCAGAAGATCACACCATATCACCCATAGACAAATGTCACAATAGAAGCATTTAACAAAATCCTAGAGAATGCACTGACAAATATCTATAACGTCAACAGGGACGATTGGGACCTCAAAGTACCAGCAGTATTTTGGACCTATAAGACTACGTGCAAGAAGTTGACGGGGCACACGCCATTTGAAATGGTATATTTCCAAGAAGTAGTGGTGCCATTATAGTTTTTAGTACCAAGCTTGCACGTAGTAGCAATCACACATATGACATAACGAGGTGGAATACAAGAGTGACTAAATCAGTTAATGACCATGGAGGATGACCAGATATTAGCAGGGTTCCACCAACAAGTTCAGAAAGCAAGGGACAAATCTTGGCATGATAGACACATCAAGAAGAAAACTTTCAAGGAAGGATATCTAGTATTGATGTATGACAACAAATCGTTTCAGCACCCAGGAAAACTCAAGATGCACTGGTTAGGACCATACAAATTAAAGACTGTCACAGATGGAGGAGTTGTACAGGTGAAAGACTTATCAGGCGCAGAACTCAGAGGGATGATTAAAGGGAGCTAACTGAAGCTATACAAAGACAATCGACCACCCACCGCGCAATAAAAAAAAAAATGTATATAAAAAAGAACCAACAGAGGCACAGTGCTCCAGAGACATAAAGGACACACATACGTAGGAACACAAAATCAGCGAGGAGAAGGACAACGACCACGTAAAAATGGAAACAAGCGGGAAACAAAAAGATGACAAAATCAGTACGAACTGACGAAGTTAGGAGAAATTGAATGCCGGAAAGGATTGATGGGACCCTGCATTAATCACGCCAACTGGAGAAGGCAAGGAAAAGTAATGGAAAGTACGAGATAAACAGAGGTGAATTGAACCCATAATTAAGGTAGTGTCCTCGACAAGTTTCCTATGATGCCCATACAATGCAAGAAAGCGGGAGCAAAGACTCTATTTGCGAAAAGAGAACAGACAGAGAGTGATAGAGACGAAGGAGCACAGAGTAGAGTTCAAAAAGCTCACATAGACCATTAAAACTCAACAAAATTTTCCATTCACCACCAAATCAAGTAGCAGCATGGGAACAAGGCCATCAACATCGCAGAGAAAAGAAAAACTAGAAGAAAGAGAGCAAGATCTAGTCCATACGATACTACATCCGAACACAACATTCCACATTTCACCTAGTATGTTGTGCATGGACAAGATCATGTGGTAGACACCCCTAAAAGACTTAGCTCAAATCCAACTAGTATTGTCGTGGATACCATCCAGGGCTCTACACAAGTTGCAGGTTAGCGTAAACCACGAGGTACAGTCTCATGCACGCACAGACTTAGCTGAATTACAACAAGCAACGGAGAAGTGGGACACGCTAGAAATAATATGAGAGCAGGCTAAGATCGAGACCCAAGAGGAGAAGGAGCACAAGAATGGATTGGAATGAAGAGTGGCGGGAACTTATGAGAAGATTCCAAACACCACGCAGAGGGATGAACTCACAACAACATAAAAGATTGATCAGATTGCACATGAAATCGATCAATTTCAGAAGGAGATCGAGAATCTCCATGAGCATCTCACACCCACCACTCCACCAATAGTGAAGGATCAAAGGAATCAGGAAGCAACATAGTAGCTGCAACAGATAGAGAAACAAGTCAACACAACAACCGACTTGTTCGATAAAGCAACACAACTTTGGACAAAGTTAGAGGAGGATCAACAAATACAAAGGTGGGAAAAGAAACAAGAAAGGATCAGTGCAACTATCCAAGACCTCAAGCAGAGGCTTAAGACAATGCCCATCACAAAGTGCGTTAAAGGGGCGCATGATATGAAGAAACTGCAGGCAGAACTCACCACTGCGCAAACACTGAAACATGAGCGTCCAGATTAAATGGAATCGCTTCAAGAGCGAGTAGCAGAAATCATTGCACAAGGAGAGGAATCTAAAACACAGATAGCATAGACCCAGGAAGAATGTGCAGGATTGATCAATGATGAAGTTGCAGTCCATGTAGTAGACACAATCAAGAAGAAGACCACCCAGGTGCATACACAAGAAACAAAGCTCAAGGAAAAGTTCTAGGCGATCACCAAGGAGATCGAGGAAGCACACAAAGGTTAGGTGGCTCAGGACGAGCCACATGTCATTGTTGGGGGCTTGTTGGAGGTAGGCCAAAGCGGAAAGAAAGCATGCACGAGGAAAGTGAAAGATGGAAGGAAGAAAAACACGCGCACATGCATGGAAGACCTAACTACGGTAGGGTTAGGGTTTTGGTAATGTATTGTAATGGATGAAGATCCATAAACGTATAAATATAAATACTTAGGTATCATAAGGGGTCAAATTTTCTAGAGATAAGTCATTATTGTAGAGAGAGTTGTTGTAGCGAACTGATATGTAATATTTTGTTGTATGATCTATTTTGGTAAGTTGTTGAGCTAGAGAGGATTAAGGAGGGTATATCTTGAGGGTTAGATCGCAGGCTGAGGAGCCCGGTGTGATCTAGTCTGCCTCATATAGATCTTACCCAACGGGGAAGAGTTGTAAGCACGCGACACTGTAGTGACAAACAACTATAATAAGAGAGCCGAGAGCCAAATATTTGTGGACATAGCCCAGGAAGGGGTGAACCACGGTAACATTTGTGTTATGAGATTGAATGCATGGTTGTCTTTATTTCTTTTAAGTAAATATTGCTAGACGGAATGAATGAGTTTTATGTTTCTTGTTTATTCGCATTTGACAATATATTGGGTTTACAAGTTAAAATAGTGGTTCAATATATAGTTCTCATATCTCGCACTCAATCCTAGGCTATAAACACATGAGTATTGCAACCACCCATTAAAGCTATCTCGGGTGAGACTGCGCAATGCACTCTGTGCGCTGCGTTGCCTTCTGGTTTACTAGGAGGGCCGATAGTTTTAGAGGCTTTGTTGGAAACCCAAACATACATGAACCTTGGGTCAATAAATTAAGACAAATTAGAAGAATAGTAACCAACATAGGCTAAACGCATAAGCTGTGAACTTTAATTCGAATTGAATTTGACTATAAGGTTGTCCTTTAAGCAGAGTTGGAGACAACACCTGCATTCGTGGTTGCGTGGTGCAACAAGTTTTCTTCAATTATGTCAATGCTTATATTTTTCCTCCTATGAAGAGTGTGGGTTATTCCGAGTTTTCTTAAATTATGTCAATGCTTGTATTTTTCCTCCTATGATGAGCATGGGTTATTCCGAGTTTTTTTTTTTTTTTTTAATCTTTGAGATCCGACCAAACATTATTTATCGGTTAATAATACTTTACTCACTATGTAATACACAACCATTTCAATTATTTCTAATGGTATATAAGATGGAATGTATTAACAAATTTACAATTGAAAATTATATATATCATATAAAAAAAATGTTTAGAAAAACAAAAATTTCTACCATTATTTAACTTTCATTTAAAGTATTTGGCTTTCATTTAAAGTTATATTTAACTAGAATAAAAAAATAGCATGACATTATTTAACTTTCATTAAAAATTATATGAATCTAACTAGAATAAAAAAATTAGCATGACAATGCCTCTTGATAATCATCCTAAGACTCTGCATAACAAAATTTCTCACTACTACAAGGGATTGGTTGAAAAAGATTCGAAATAAAACAATTTGTTTTTGTGTTTTTTTAGTGTGATGGGATTTAACCTATTCACATTTGTTCCGTGCAGGTGGAAACATTGTTTAACGGTTTAAGGCATACAAAACATCAATGATTGGTGATATTATCAAGAAGACTACACCACACCGCAACCAATTGAAATTGTATTTTCATTTGTTTGATGCAGATTTCAGATTTTGCTTTGTAGCATTTTCTTTTTAAAATTGCAACAACTTAGCCTTTTTTAAGTTATAATTACTTCATCCATCCCATATGCCCATCCTATTTGTTGTCAGATGGAGGTAATGATTTTGGCCCCCATATTATTCATATTATAAGTGTATCTAAAGCATTGATCAAATTTGAAGGGTAGGTTCTAATTTCCGTGAGAAGGGTATATAATCATGCGATCCTTCTAGAATGAAAAGTTTCCAGAAAAATTGCATTTCAATTGAAAACAATAAATTAAGTTGACAATTCATAAAAAAACGTGTTAAATAAAATATTACATTTTCAATCAAATTTATTTCTATTAAAACAATTAGTACTAGCTAAATAGCTACCTAGATGGAAAATATCACAATTATAAGAACATCAAATAGATATTTAGTCAAATTTGAAAATGTAAATTCATAGAGAAACAAAATTTGTAAATTGTATTAATTCTTTTAAAACTGAAGTAATACATTTTGTCCCCAAAACAAAGTTATACTTGAGTGTTTTTATCCATCATATTTCATCTATCCCCAACTCATGTCCTTAAACCAACATAACCCCAAAAAGGTTATTATGTAATACATTCGTCAAGAAAACTTTGGAAATTAACTGCCACTCCAAAAATGATACTATGTAATACATCTATTTCTTCAATCAACCAAAAAACTTGGTCCTCCTGGTGCTGAAATTGATCCCAAACATGCTCTCTTCACCTAAAGAAATTGAGCATTTATCCTATCAAAATCTTGGATAACAATATGCTCACACAGCCAAAGTTGAGGGAGGATAGCTGTTGAAATTAATGAAACTGCAAGAGCCATTCTCCGGAGGATGGAAAAGACCCTAGCTGTGAACTAGGGCCCCCAACACACTCCTAAGGTTTCTTGGTATGCGACCAAGAAGCGAGAGCCATGGAAAAATACCCTTGTGAGGGCCCCCAGTAGATGACTGTGGTTCTTGGTCTATGACCAAGCAGTAAGTCCCTAGATGTGTTCCATGGAATCCTTGCCCGATTCTTGGATTGATCCTTGGATGTGTTCCTTGGTGGTTGATATAAGTCCCTAGATGTGTCTAGGGCCCCTAGATGTGTTCCATAGAACCCTTGCTTAATGCATGGGTTGATACTTGGTCTTGTACCTTGGTGGATAAGACCCTAGATGTGTTCTGGGGCAACCTGGTCTTTGACCAGGCAGATCTTGGTGTAATACCAAGATGTGTTGATGTGTGATCCTCTTCCTCTCTCCCAGGATGGTCCATGAGACCTAGGAGTGCCTATGAAGATGGACATGACCACATTGTTGATGTACCCTATTATGCAGTGATGATAAATTTTATAGGTCATTATGAGACTCATGTGGACATGTTTTTCCATTATGGACCCCCCTTGACTTTGTCTTAAAAGGTAGCCCCTTGTTGTTTTGATTTCCCTCTTGTTTTATGTGATTGGGGTTTTACCTTATGTGATTAGGGTTTTATGTTATGTGATTAGGGTTTTATATGTGTTTAGGGTTTTTATAATTAATATTAATATTAATTGACATTTTTAATTAATATTTATATTAATTAAATGTCAATATTTGATTATAATTTTTAATTTCCATAACCCCTCTCCCTAACTATAAATAAGACCCTACCCCCTAGCATTCTATTACACTCACTCACCTCTCTCTCTCTCCTATTTGCTATGACTACCTCAATTGTTCTCCCTTGGTGATGGTGCGACCTCCTCTTTGGACTATCTTCTCAGATCTGAAGTATTTTCTTAGACACCATTTGGCTAGGAGCTACTTCTGGAAATTCTTGTTTGTTGGAAATGAGAGCCGAACCCCCTGGCTTGTTGTTTATCCTCTCCATTAGATGCCAGTCTTATTAAGAGATACACCGACCTGAGGGAAGGTGTCGCGACCTCTCTTCTTGGCTGCCAGAACAGTTTTTGAGGGCCACAGATCAAAAGGAATAGGTGTCACAACCTCTTCTATTAACTATTGTTACCTGTGTTCAAGCTCCTATGGATGTTTATCTTATTGCTAATGATCCAGTGGGTGTTCTCCTTTTGTTGTCCCCTATGTTGGGGTGTTTATTCCGTACTGCCTTCTTTTAAGTTATGGAGGGTTTTGGTGTTTGATATGGAGAGTTAGTTGTCTTAGTTTTTGAAGATCTTGTTGTCCCTTCTTTTGAATATATTGTTATCCCTTTTTGTGGAGATCTTGTTGTCCATTCTTTTGAAGATCTTGCTGTCCCTTTTTGCGGAGATCTTACAGTCCCTTCTTTTGAAGATCTTGCTGTTCCTTTTTGTGGAGATCTTGCTGTCCCTTCTTTTGAAGATCTTGCTTTCCCTTTTTGTGGAGATCTTATTGTCTCTTCTTTTGAAGATCTTGTTGTCCCTTTTTGTGGAGATATTGTTGTCCCTTGTTTTGAAGATTTGGTTGTCCCTTTTTGTGGAGATCTTGCTGTCCCTTCTTTTGAATATCTTGTTGTCCCTTTTTGTGGAGATCTTGCTGTCCCTTTTTGTGGAGATATTGTTGTCCCTTTTGTGGAGATCTTGCTGTCCCTTTTGTGGTGTTATTGTTGTCCCTTCTTGTGGGGTACCTGCTATTGTTTTCTCAGCTATGGTCAATACCTTGATGTCCCTTCTTGTGGGGTACATGCTGCAATTGTCTTGTGATGATCTATACCTTGGAAAAACTGTCCCTAAGTCCATATGAAAAAGATCAAACCCTAGAGGTTATATCCATGAACCTAAAACTATTTCTGAGCATATTTTAAAGGTTTACATTCACACATGTGACAGGTACATCTTTCATAGATTAGGAGGTAAGCTCGAGGTTTGTCTTTTCACCCAAAAATTTTGTTTATACTCAGAATTTATTTTAGATCTATCTATTTCTTTTCTCATAAATGATGATCTAGTGAACAAAAAATTAAAAGGGCATTATTGTTTCTATTTTTTCCCTAATTCTAACAATAGTTGTTTGACCTTAAGTATACTTCTAATGCTAGATTTTATCTCACACCATTCCCTTGAAAGGTAAAACCCAGTTATTTAAACATGAGCCTAATCTTTCATCTCCTCATAAGACCCCTACATATATGCCCATGGTTCTCGCGATTTAATTCCATGATGAGTGTTCAAGAGAATGATCCCAAAGACAACAAGGTAGTTGTGGCCAAAGGGAAAGGGTTAGTAAAGTTTGTCCCCTTTGTTCCAGCACAAACCACTTGTACTAGAGGAATCGTGCATCTATAAGATAGATGTTTAATCTGGGAAGCTCAGGGTTGAAATGTAGTTCCATGATTATTAGACACCTGCATTCTCTTGGGAGGTCCACACCAATCCCTTACAAAATTTTCAATTATCGTGGTCTAGACACTGATGATTTCACTCATAGCAATCCCGGTGCCACAAGGAACTCTTAGCTGAAATACACCTGGAAATATGCAACCAAGCAACTCTAAGGTCAAGGTAGCAATTAACTGATGATGGTAGATTGGAGGTAGGGTGAATTTGTTGTTGAAGGAACATTTAGTTGGAAGTAACAACATAGAAATTTTACTGAGCATATTTTTTGTTATTGTAACAAAGGTCATATAGGTTGTTCTTGATATTACCTCCATAACCTGGGGATGAGAGTTGAAGAGGATGCAACTTTGTGGTTCCCCCTCGTAGCAGTAAGGAGATGCCATACTGAGGAAAATAAGGATAAAGTACTGATCAATTGGTTGTAATATGTAATTAGTCCAAGCAACAAACATAATCCATATGGCAATCTCCTAATAAATCTGGGCGGTGACCTTTTCTTTCACGGAACGAGCTCTCTCAGATCTCTTCATTTCCCTGAACTGATCACCTTTTTGACAAAATTATATTCAAAAGAGGCGGCCATTGATTGCCATCCATATATTCTTCTGGCTTTAAATCATATTCTCTGCTCTCTTCAACTGGGTATATGTTTTCTCCATTTGGGCTCTAGCATACTGGGCTTTTCAACATCTGGGTGAATAACCATCAACCAAAAGTGCGTATGAGGTGAGATATATTTTTAAGGCAATAAGTAGAGTCTGTGCAATGACATTTATGTGCGTGTATATACTCAGGGGGCTAAAGACGAAGGTGAGGAACCTTACAGAGAAACCGATTGATTTGCAGATAAGAGTGGGATCAAAGAACGCGTACACTGTGCGAGAAGGCAAAGGAAAGACTTTGGATTGTAGAATGATCTACATGTCATATGTATCTTCAAGAAGCCACAACACTGTTGATTTCTACTACGATGAGAATTGTCAACCATACGTCTGGATCCACAATCCCAACGAGTTCAATAGGCTGGTGAAGCAACAATATATTAGCTTGGAGGATTTGAGAGACTACTTTGAGATCAAGATTTGCAAAGAGCCAGGGAGAGGCAGTTTTGTTGTATACAAGAAGCCCAGGTCAGATTTGTGCTGAGGGAAAAACCAATTTACACCGATATGCTTGTATTCTTGTAGCGATAGTGATGGATAATACTGTGTTTTTTTTTCGTTACATTGGCTGGTTACAGTGGTATATTTTCTATATATAGAAGGTCGTAAGTGATATGTTCCCTTGGGAATCTCTAATACCTAAAATACCTTGAATTTGATAAGCTCGTACTCATGACAATGAAATATAATTACCGGGAAATAAACCTTATGTTAATTTCAATATTATAGTGCAATAAAATTAACGAGAAAGAAAGTTGAAACCCTATGTTAATTTTAATAGAAATTTCACAAACAAACTTGAAATCCCAATTGCAAACCTGGAGATACTGCAAACCGGACTTTGGCTCAACTTTCTGGTTTGGCGAAGTTGTTACCTTGTTCCAAACTCTGAAAGTCATTGTTACTAAAACTTCCAACTTCCAAACAATGGCGTCTTGGCCCGTAGGTATAGTGAATATGAGAGAAATGGGTGAAAGTAGAAATCTGGAAAATGGACCAATGGTTCCACAGAAAACCTAAAAAAAACTTATAACTTCCAAGCAATGGCATTTTGGCTAGTACGTATAGTGAATCCGGAGGAAATGGCTGCAATTGGAAATTTTGAAGCAAGACCAGAGACTCAGAGAAAACTTAATGGACATTGGAGATTCAATCAATTCGAAGAGGAAAAATGGTTTTGTATTGTGATTGGAGAGCCGACCAACCTCCAAGTTACTCTGAGGAGATTCAGATTTTGAAGGGAACTTGTTCTATGTTACTGCAATTTCACAGTATCAAACTTTATCTACCTATACAATGTACTCCAGTGTTAACTGGTAAGAGTGCCCACAAATTTTAATGACGGACAATTTAAAATATTACCCTTCCTAGGAAATTTTAGGTTATTTTTAACATTTTGAAAATAATTTTCAAAAATTAAAATTAATTTTTTTTGGAGGCGAAATTATTTAATAACACTTCTAAGAAGTGCTGGACCCTCTCACGGGCTATGACATAGCACCTTTTTTGATAGAGTTTTTTTGAAAAAAAACATAAATGAAATTATATTATTATATAATTTTTTTAATTAATTAAATTGAAAACAATAAATAAAATAATCATTATTAAAATTAAATAAATTTGTTAACCTGCAAATTGAAAAGAAAAATAAGCATTCGTAGTATATTATATAGCTGAAAGTAATAATCATTACTCATATTCCATATATACTATATGGATGTTAAAAAGTAATGAAAATGATCCAAATAATATTATAATAAAATTTGAAAACCTTGAGCTTCCCTTATATAAATACAATAATATTGATCATCAAGATATAATCAAATATCATCAGTCATGTGTTTGAAAAAGATGATACATGGACCTTGAACCGTAAGTTAGAAAATCCTTTTTTTTTTAATATAAAACTCTGGTTGAAAACCATATGGCTATCCCTTCCACCTCATGCCTCATTGCCAGATTTATCATACCAGATTTATCATTTAGCTTGTTCCATTTAATACTAATCAAGGGGCAACTGAAAGGAAAACCAAAGTAATACTAATTAAGGGGCGTGGTGTACTTATCATGCACTAACCCAGTTCCAGCCTAGACTCAGACAATCTGTTGACTGAGACGGTCTGTTTTTAATTTTACGTAAAGAAATCCCTACTTCACCATACTATGCATACGTATTTTGTGAGCATATAGATACCAAGTTTCCAAAATGATTAAAGTGGGAAAAGTGTATAAATATAATGAAAAACTCTTTTGTGAGTATATAGATACCAAGTTTTCAAAATGATAAAAGTGGGAAAAGATTATGTACATGGAAGTTAGATAATGTTGCTTATTGTGAATGCATTGAAATGCAATATCTATAGAGCTTTATAGCTAATTAGCAACTCATTAATAACCATGCTTGGTATGTTAAATCTTTGCAAGCAACATTAAAATTATTGAAAGGATAGAACTTTGTTGAGAAACAAACATTGAATACTTAGACTTAAGCATAAGCCATAATTTTGACCTCATACACTCTATGAAACTGAATAGACTAGTGTTGAAAGAAAAAGGATAATGTACTTGATCCAAAATTGATCTACATAAGTACTATATGAATTTATTGATGCTCTAAATTGAGGAGATTAAAATTTAAGAACCACAACATCCGAGAGATGATTGTGAGTTTGTCAGGGACATTAACTTCCAATACATTTTTTAGGGCGCTAAACAATTTTTTTGGGCCTAGTGTTGGCAAAGGGTTGCCATAGGCTTGCCTCAACCAAACTAGAAATTTTTATTCTCATTGAGATCTTCCAATGAGATATCATGTGCTTAAAATAAAGTTCATATGCAAAAGTTATGGCCCTAACAAGGTAATGCTCCAAATATAATTGGGGACCATGTCAACCCATCATAATTTGAATAGGAACTAACTGACATAGAGGAATCTACTAGAGACTTTTAGAATCATCGTGGATGCTCCAATAAGGTTTTGAAACCCTAAAACTAACCCTAATTCTAGCTATTAGAACCCTAACAGAGGGAGGGAAAAGAGTTCATTTTTTCATTAGGGTTGAGTATGAGTGTAGAGGAGATGCTAACAAAGCAAAGAGACATAAATGTGTTGGAGATGA
>SNQJ01S0021962.1:153407-183789 GCA_010110895.2 Picea sitchensis
ACAAAGTCTTCACACAATTCCTCTACAGGGAACTCCTTCAACATGCATCTTCCTTATTTCATATCCATCACTATTTGTGATGGCCTCAACCTTGAGTTAGCTTCAACAATTTACCACATATCCCATAAGAAATATAAACATGCATCTTTGTCATGTGCCCAAATTATGTATCCGTAGATATTATGATTTTCTTAACTTACATCATACACGTGCATCACTTGCACGTTTAATATCATTCATATCTAACTGGTATTACTATCAGGATTCATATTAGGAAGCTCCATAATGCATTAAATACATATACTCAAGCATAATTAAACACAGATAAGTATTCACCATAATATCTTATTGCTTGCAATTTTTCCATGTCATTCACACACATGGACATATCCGGCTTCTATATCCTTTTCCCAAGGATCTTCCAATCATCCTTATGATCATGTATACACATTCGTGTATAAGTAGGTGCATCTCTTGTACATTTTTACCTCATGCATTCACTTGATAGTTTAATTTCATCATTAGTGTCCTTTAATTTGAGATTTCAGTCACTTACAGGACTAATCTCACAGTCATATCTCATATTGATGTTTCCTTTTATCAAGGCAATAACCAACCAGGGTCACTTTCCTCTTTATGCGATAACGTCTAGCAAGAAAACCTTCTTGTCTCAGTGTCCATAGGGTTTTACCCATCTCACTTTTCTCTGGTCATGAGGAGTTATACACTCTGATATTAATATGGAGAAGTAACTATAACTACCAAGGATCCTACCTGATCCTATCTGATTTCCTTAAGCCCACAAAGGTATTAACCATTATATAATCTACCATCATCAGTGTCTGAAGTCACAACTGCCCATGCTTAGAAGTAGTGTTACAAACACCAGGTCATTCGTCCTTCGGGCTTCAGCTACTCTTGAAAGAGCCCTACAACCTTCAGTTATCCACATTCAAGTCTTATTATAAATGTTAATTAGCATATCCCTACTCCAGTAAGAGTAGTTATCACTTTGACAAAGGGATAAAGAAAATTCTTCTGTTGAAATTCAACAAGAATTCCCAAAATCACGGGTTCAATCTGTAGTCCTTCTCCTCAAGGAGTAAATTCAGATAACAATACCTCCTTGTGTGACTCGTACATGAGCCCAAGTAGGCCAAGTGTTGTAACCATGCTCTAATACCAATTTGTAACACACCCATGACGGGGCATAAACATTTTCGCTTTTCTTAAAGGATGGATTCTCCATCCATGGTTTCTAGTTTGGATGATCGAGGAACCAGTCTGACCTCCTGGTCAAGGATCTATGATTCTAGATCCAAACGAATCTCTAAGATCTTGATAGTCTCGTTCAGTAATTAGACGCAGACCCTTTCGACTTCCTGGTGTAGGTCTAAAGGTACCCGCAACCCTCCTCTTCACGCTTGCAAAATCTCAGAGTCTAGGTGTAAGCTCCTTTTCTAATAAGCCCCTTCCTTGATATGACCTTGGGCGATGGAATTACTTAACCACATGATTGTGGGCGCGAACAAGGGTGGTTTGAAACCAAACTACTTTTCACCCCGCAATTCACGTTGAGCCTCCACGTGTCCTTTCTTCAAAACCGTGGTTTGGATTGCGGCCAACTTTTTAAAGTTCATGCATCTATGATCCTCGCAATGCTACGAGACCGTCGATATCATGATCTTGATGGTGCCTCGAAACTGATGGCTCGGATCTATCCCTTTCAAATTTGTGGATCAGATCTGACCTCTTTCAAATCAACGGTTGTGATTCATTTCGGAATTCCGGACTTCGGAATTCTCAAGTCTCAAACTTTCCTTTATTTTGTATGTCAATCTTTTGGAGTGGAAGATCTATTAACACCTGTCAATACAGATGTGTGTCTACGATTTCCTCCGTGAGTCCAACCTTCAGGAGTTTCAATTCTCAAATTCTCATTTCTTCTGGAGAGATTTCTCCAAAACGGTAGATCCTCTACCACGCACCCTCCTCAATCGACGGTTCTGCTCCCGCTTCGGGACTTTGGCCTCCTCAACCAGATCAACGGTCCTTCATCTCCCTCCTCGATCAACGATCGAGATCTTTTCCGAGTCTTCGGACCTTTTCCTCCTCTGTTTTCTTCTGGATTTATAGATCTGGTGTCGCATGTCCACCTTCACTTCGACGACTCTCGTCGCTTCGGATTTCCTGACTTCTAAAATCTCAAATATCAACTCTAGTTTTCCCCTAATGGATTTTATCCAGAATTGATAATCCACTAACATGTGTCCCTCTCAAATCAATGGTTGCAATCCCTTCACTTCTTCGAACTTCGGATTTCTCAGTCCTCAACTTTCACTCCCCTTTGACGTATGCATCTTATTGTCGCGTGTCCCCTCGAATCAGACGATTGAGGCTTACTTCAGGCCTTTACCTGAAATCAACAAGTTTAAGACACATCTCTTCTAGATCAGACGGTCCAAATTCACTTCGAACGATCCGGCCCTTGATATTTACTTCAGAGGATATGACGACTGAGATCTACTTCGGATGATCGAACGATTGATATTTACTTCATCTCTTCGGCTCTCCGGACTTCGAGAGTCTCAAATGTCAACTAAAAACTCTCAAACAGATTTCTCCGGAGTACACGATCTGTCGCCACGCGTCCCTCTGGATCTGGCGGTCCATATTCACTTCGGGTCTTCGGGGTTCATGAGTCTTAGTTCTCAACTGAAACTCCAATGTAATTTACCCAAAGCATGCGATCTATCACCACGTATATCTCTGGATCTAACGGTCCAGAGACCTTTGGCTCTTCAGCCCTTCAGCACTTCGGCTCTTCGGTGCTTCGGATCTTCAGCTCTTCGACACTTCATCACTTTGACTCTTTGGCTTTCAGGGCTTCGGGAGTTTTTCTCACTCCTCACTTGGAAACCTCCGAAGTAGTTTTCCCCAAAGTCTTCGATCTATCGAAACGTACCTCCTGTCGGTCAACTGACAGGATCTACTTCATCTCTTCGACTTTCATGAGTTTCAAGATTCTATGCATTCATTTCCTTCTGAAGTGCATTTACCCGAAATATACGATCTCCTGACATGTATCCCCCTGGCGATCAACGACCAGGATTTACTTCGGTTGTGTGTCCTCCTCCTTGTCCAAAAACCTCTGAAGTTGTAGATATTACGCCATGTATCAACCCTGACGATGGATGGTTCCGAATGACTTCGAAACTTTGGGACTTCGCAAGTCCACTCTCCTGTGCACTTTCAAAGGGTTAGGCCTTGTGCACTTTCCTTGGGATCCAATGATTGATGGTCCTCGTGCTCAGATATGACAGCCTAGATCTGATCTCCTCCTGCGCACTCTTCTAACTGTCTGGACATGGATCCCAATGGTCCAGATCTTTCACAGTGCTCAATCCAATAGTCATCGTTGCTCCTCCTCCTAAGCTTTCGCCTTATTCCCTGACTTGGAAGATTTCAAATGTTTCGAAGGTCTCAACCTTCGATTTGCTTCCTGCAAGCCCTGATGTATGGGTCCCAACTTCTGCTTTCCCTCCTGAGCTTACGAACTTGAAACAAGTTCTCCTCTTGGACCTCATCTACGCTTATGAAAAGCGTTAGTCTCTTCTGAGCTTGGTCCTTAGGGAATTTTGAACTCCCATGTACTCCTTGCATTAATCTTCTCACGTCGAATCGATAGTCCATGACCTTCCTCAATCCAACGGTCAAGATCACATCGCAACTTTCGGTTTCAGAAGTTTAATCGCACCAACGCGCAATTCTCCCGTCGTGCAAACTCCACACTCACAGATCCAACGGTCAATGTGGGTCCCGATAGATCCTTGGATCTATGGTCCAGATCACATCGTGACTTCAGGTTTCGAAGGATCCATCCCCTTCACGATGATTACCAACATTCGTTGATCTTGCAAAGACTGAAGGAGTCGAGGCGTTAACGCCTATGCTCCTCCTGCAAATCTAACGATCGTGACAGACCTTGGATCCTCCCAATCGGATCTCATCCATTCATCTTCCAAATGAAAGGATATTCCCTTTCGATACCTAAGTCTCTCTATCCTTCATGAGCTTCGTCAGTTATGGAGGATTTAAGAGCGTTGCGCTCTTTCTCCTAGGCTTAACACTTAGAAGGGTCTTATGCACTACTCTTGCGCTCCTTCATTAAGTCTAGAATTTATGTGGTTCTCAGTCTTTTCTTGCCTCGCAGAGAGCCTGTGCATATCTGCACTACCTCTCTTAAGCTTAAAAAACTTCTTCCTCCAAGAGACTCAGAACGACTAGGAGGGTCGACCTGCATACATTAAATTATGCCCACAGTCGACGAACTCATAGCTCGTGGCTCTAGCTTAAGCCACCATAGGATGCAAGCATTTATGAGTATAAAAACACGTCCAAATCATGCAATTTCCTACTTTCCTAATTACACAATCAAGAAGACACAAAAAGGGTACAGTATAAATCATTAAGAAAATATATACATCCCTACAACATTCATAGGATATCCAACTTTAATTCACAGTACCACTTAAATGAACAAGATATGTGATTACTTATCTATTACAAGGGGTAGCCAACTAACTGACTGTGGGTGTTCATCCTTCCACCCGACCATAGGCTTAGAGGCATTCATTCTTAGTACTATGGCCACCCCCGTTCCAAGCCATGATATCACCAGGGAACTCTCACAGTTCTCAAATATTCTTTCTTTGTTTCAGCTTCTGCTTGGGTTCGTTTCTCTGCAACATTCAGATATTTCTCTCTTTGTTATGGCCTTGGGTGAGGTTTATCAGATTCTCACTCAACATCAATCTCATGGCCTTCTCTTCATCCTTTTCTTGAGATCTCTATGCATTCTCCTTACCAATTTTTATTATCTCTTTTTCCCAGGATGGTTCTCGGCCCATCCTGTTCCTTATGTCAGAAGGGAACTCGGTTCAGCTTGGTCTGTCATACCCAGTGGTACTTCGGGCTGACATTTTGCAGTCAGAACATGCTTTTATTCATGGGAGTGGTTGATAATTCAACCACTGGTCCTTTCTTCATTAACTAGTTTCTCTCATTGGGATCCGAAGGAGATTTATTATCCCCATCAAGGGAAAGTTGGGGTTATTTGATATAATGAACCCTCTGTTATAGTTTTCACAATATTTCCTCTAGTGATATCATGGCTAGTACTTTCAAGGCTTCACCCCCACAGTCAGTTATTGGCAACTCAAACAATAATACATTTACACTGTCTGCATGCCTTAGCATTGTAATCCTATTTTATGATTAATTACAAGTTGGGGGAAACATGGGTGTTACAAACAATAATACATTTACATTGTCCACATGCCTTAGCATTGTAATCCTTCTCTTATGCTTTTAACTTTGACATTTTTATGAGAAAATTAGATTCTACACATATTTCATTATTCTGCATTTCTTCAAGTGTTGTAGTGTTCCTTTCTCTCAATTGAAATGCCATTTTTGGATCAAAGGCATTCGAGTAGTGTAAGAGAGCTAAATCAGGAGGATATTTTATATCAGCAAGCATTGAATGGTAAACTTTATTGAACCTGGTTGAAGAGTGTTGCATTATTTCTCCTGGATGTCTTTTAAAATGATCATATTCTTCTAAAATGAGAAATAGATTCCTCTTGATCACCCATTTATCAAGGAATATTTTCACAAACTGATGGAAATCACCAATGCTTGCAGCTGGTAAGTTTTTGAACCATTCCTTAGCTTTACCTTGCAAAGATAGAGAAAAAATTATGATACATACATCACCTTCTTCAACTTCAAAAAGATCAAGAAATTTTTCAAAACCCTGAATGTGTTTCTCAGCAATGATGTTACCATATTCTCCATCAAGCCTAGGAATATATTTGTGATAATTTGCAGGGAAATCATGGAATATAGGAGGTAAGACTAGAGGCTTGTATCTATCTAGAATTTTAACAGGTGTAGGAGTATGTACAGGAACTATAAGATCAGGCCTAATATTTTGAGGTTGATTAGGTTGGATATGATCAATATCAGTTTCAACAATATGGTCTTGACTAGGATCATGAAAAGAGAAGAAATAATTAAAAATAAAGCATATTCCGTCTTGGATAAAATCCCAACTTGAATACCTGATATTTACAGATTGTCTTGCCATGTTTCAGGTTCTTCCTCCAGTGGAGTCTTGGATTTGAAACTAATTGGATTCGTTTGGAGTCACCAAGTAAATGATTCAACCTTCTTGTGTCTGATCATTATCTACCATTAGTAATCAGATCGGGAACTTGATATGCTTCTTTGAGGAACATTCCCCAGTATGGTCACCACTATGTTATCACTCTGTAATTTCTCAGGCTAAAGAGGAAGTTGAAAGAGGTAACTACAAAACCACTTTGGAGTCTAGGATCTAGACCTCCTAGACTCAGAGAGGGATCTATCTATAATATTTATCTTTGTTTGCTGGAACTTTTAGGCTAGTTATGATAGTGCAAGGTTTGGTTTTTTTAATCATTGGTTGGGACAGAGAAGATGGGCCATTGGGAAAATAGATTCAAAGAGGTTGTGTTCAATCAAGACAGGTTCTACAGGAAACATTAAAGGGCAAGATAGGCACGTTGTTGGATTCTTAAGATTGTTGAGTGATGTGAAAGGAAAGTTGAGAAGATAGGATTGTACCATAGAAATCAAGAATTCTGGGACTGACTTTCTAGTAGAAAACATGGAAATTATTCACAGCCATAGGCAGAGTGTACATTTAAACAAATTATGCTCCTAATATTCTGTTGAATAATTCATAAGTTATGGATAATAGCTGAAAAACAGTGAAAACACATATACAAAGATAGATGCACTTCACCAACATAAGTGACATGGGAATCCTGTAATTACATATGTATTACTGAAAAATGATCAAAGGGGGATATGTGAGCTACTTTAAAATGTTGATCCTATCCTACGTACAGGTCCCAACCCATCATACTTTGAAATGGGAAGTATTTATAAGTTTATTTACAAGTTATCATGTCATAACAGATCAAGATTTATTTTAGGAAAAGTTAAACTAACTATTACAATCATAGAAAATCAGAAAGATTTCTTCCACGGAATCTAGATAGGTTATAATAAATTTTGAGTTGTTGAGGCTAGTTTTTGGGATCTTTTGTTGATCGGTAACTTCATTTTTTTTCTCTTTTCCATATGTCCTTTTGATTCTTTGCCCCCAAAATTTTGAAAAATGGGGTACAAAGGGGTCTTCGAATCTCACAATATGAGAGAGTTGTGTAAACTCTGGGGGAGGTTTTTGTATATCAACTTGTTTTGAGTAAAAACCTCTCTCAGTTTTATGAAATTCCTCTCCATCTATCTGGGATCGTCATTTGAAAAAGATGTGTCAAACAGAAAAATCACGAATCCCGAAAAATAGGGCTCAAAGATGCTCTCGATTATCCCAATATGTAACAGAGATATTGAGAAATATGGGAGAGACTATTGTTATTTGTCCCGTGTTGAGAAAAACCCTCTTTCGGTTTCTCAAGATGTGCCCCGATTATCCTGGAAATTCTTGTTGGTTTGAAGGAGGTTGTTGATGACTGCTTAGTTGTTGGTCTTTATTGGTGAGTGAGATCGAGAACTGAATGTAGGATTTTATCATGATATCAAAACAGATCCCATGATTCACTATCCTTGTTGAATCTAGATTCCACCCTGAACTTATTATTGTCACGTATTCTTATCCTCTGACTGTTTATCAAAGCCTGTGGATTTCTAAAATGTCCACATTTCCCACGAAGTAGAAGGAGCCTTTTTGAAACACTTGTAATTAACCATAAACCAAATGGAACATTGCCACTCGGAACAATGATTATGGAATTAGGATTTGAGAGCACGAGGAACCCTGACTTCGGGCCTTCGGCCTTCGGGTGAAATGAATCGATGGAAATGATATTACCTGAAGGATGAAATCTGAAGTGGAAGAGTGACCAAGACGACATTGTGACATCGACATATAGGGGCATGATAAAACTTTGTGCAAGTTGCAAGATCCGAAGTACCTAACTGACATTTATCTACATTTCATATGGACGGTTAGATGATGCTTGAACTCTAAGATATTTTACCTTCTGGTTGCCACGATGTCTTTTTAGTGACACGGGATCGTTACGTGCCAACTGATGGTCAATGGTCATGGGGAAAATTTAATTGGATAATGGATATGATGACGTGGGGACAAGTGTCAAATAGGATATGCGATGAGTGAATGTGGGAATGTAAGTGGTAGGAAGAAGGGAAGCATAGGCGGAGAGGTGGACGGTATTAGGAATGAGGAGACAGGTGGCGTGTGGTGAGAGGGGGAAGTAGATACGGGTGGTGAGGTGTAGCGAGAGTGGTCAGAGAGGTGGATGAGGTGATAAGTGGGAGAAAAGGGGTATGAACAGGTGAGAGGGTGAGTGGGGGTGTAGGTGGTATTGGAGCGGTGGTTTGGCAGGATTTTGGAGGGGTGGGTAGGCGATAAGAATATTTGAGAGAGGGGGGTCTGAAATAATGTGGAGGCAACATGTTAGGTGGGGCCAGCGTGTGGGAAACTAATTTTCCGGAACCCCCCCGTTAAAGGAAGAAAGTTCGGGGGGTATGAAATGCACTGAGGACCATTGATCTCGGTGCTACAGATGTCGTCGATGAGATTAGCGCAAGGATTAAGTGCTACCTACCAAACTGTCATGTCACCTTACAAATTAGGATAAAAACACGGGTCGTGAAGCACCAAGCTTGCATTTTAAGACTTTACAATATAATTTTATTTTCACATGCTATAATAACCCAATTTAATCAACTTAAGGGTATATTTTAAAATTCAAACCCTGCTTATTTTCTCTCCTTTAGGAAATTATTTGCAAAATGAAATATCATTTACCACATAAAATCCCTAAAGGAAGAAATTTCAATCACCATCTGATCCTATGAAATATAGAGTTATAACACCCTCCACCAAACATGATAATGATTGTGTCACTGTGGTTGTCAATTGATTCTCTAAGATGGCCATTTTGACACCATGTAGGAAGAGTATAAGAGCCGAAACCACTACTAAGCTCTTCTTTGAGTTTGTTTGGGTTCATTTTTGGATACCATGGACAAGTATTTCAAATAGGGATAGTAGGTTCCTTGGTACCTTTTGGTACATCCTATGGTCTTTGATGGACTTCAAGTTGACCAAATCAACTGCCTTCCACCCCCAAACAAATGGAAAAATAAAAGTAGTCAATAGGATGATTGTGCATATCTTTTGCATGTACAACTCCAAGTATACATGTACATGGGATGAGAGACTTCCATATGTTCAACATAGTTACAACATATCCCCCTATAACTCTATTGACAGCATCTCTTTTCAGGTGTGCTTGGGGTTCCCTCTATTATCCCCCATTGATGTAGTTTTTTCCATTGCATTTTCATAGGAAGAGTTCTCCCATGCTCAAACCGAGGTAGATAGAGAAACCAAATTTGTTTAATGGATCCATCACATCTAACAGCATGTTCATGATATCCTACAGAAAGATAATTCCAAGTACAAGCAGTGACATGACCAGCATTGAGTTCCACACAAGTTTCAAGTTGGTAATAAGTTGTGGTTACATTTGCAGAAAGAGTGTGTCACAATTCCCCACAGGAAGCTCATACCACTTTGATATGGACCTTAAACCATCACAAATGTTTTGGGTGAGAATTATTTTGAATCGAGTATCCCCCCTTTCCTTGGATTACAACTAGTATTTAATGTGGAGCTACTTTGACCATATTCTCCACCCCTATTGGGCACCTCAGTGGTGGTTGAGAATTTGACCCCCATAGAAATCAATCATGATTGCATTGAGTATGCTACAGTGGATCATATCATGGAAACCAAGGCAAAGGGAATCCACCAATAGAACATACAACTCTGTCGAGTTTTCAAAACATGACAACTTCTTCACCAAGGAAAGTGGCTCACTAGGTGTGAAATTCAACAAAAGTTTCCCCATCTACTAAGGGACCTAATGCAATGGGGACCATTTCTTCCTAAAGGTGGAGGATTAATCCAAGTGGAAATCAATGGTCACCCACCTCTTCCACTCACTCAACTTGGGTCTCCATCTTGACAGTTTGTTTATCTACATTTTTTCGAGTCCTAAACTTTTGGGGCCATTTTGAGGCCTTAAATGATGTTTTTTGGCCATTCAGGAGCCTGGGTGGCCATGGTTTGCCTAGGCCTACCAACAATAGTAATTCTTGTTTAGTTATTTCCAACGATCTATTGTGCACCCCAAACAGAGATTGTATGCAAAAGTTGTGCCCTTGGGAAGTTGACAAATCAACTAACCACCTTTGGGCCCATAATCCTTTTGGCACTTCGTCTCCTAGGGTTATTGTTTTGGATATTTAGGTTTTAGTACTTTATGTTAAGAGGATATTTTGACTTGAGCATAGTCGACATATCTCTCTTTAAAGATAAGCTACCACCATTCTAGCTAGTTTGTATTTTTTTGCATTTTGCATTCTTTTCTTATTTCATTTATTAATAGAATCTAGTTTTCACTGTAGTATTGTTCTCCGTGCAATATTTATGTGTGTGTGTGTGTGTTTCCATTCTAATTCCTTCTTTTCCTTTTTTTCTCTATACAACCTAGATCACCTCTAGAGTCTATATCCTTTCCTTAGATTCTTCCAATTCTTTTACCATTTAATCACATTCCATTCAGTCACTTGAAAGCATGTGACCCCTACTAAAAATGTGTCTATGGGGTATGAGTCTATTATTTTAATAATATGAGTATCCATAGTAACAATCAATTATTTATCCTCTTAAATATTCTTCTTCTCATGGGCCTCCCTAATTACCTACTTCCTTTTCTTATAAAAAATCAAATTAATCGATAATTTCCACTTGTTTCGTGTCTACCTATGAAACTTTCCCTATGCTCAATATTAAAAAAGGAGTGTGACCTCATGTTAATGATACATGCCATCTTTGGTGGAATTTATTCTTGTGAATTTGATATTCCTTCCCCTATTTTCTCTGTTGCATTCATCTAATCCTCATATTTCTTTTTCTCATATTTTACCTCATTAACTAACTTTTCATCTTCAATTCTCTTTTTCTCTGCTTCTTGTTTTTTTTCCCTTTCATTTTATGCATCTTCTCTCCTCTTCTTATCCTTTCCAACCTCTTGATCCCTATCCTACCTTTCCTTCAATTTTTCCTATGTTTTGGGTTTGGAATCCTCTTCCACTTTATTCTTACATTCTTGTTTTGTTGCCTTGTCCTTGGTTACTTGATCTTTTTTCCTTTTTCTCTCCTCCTCTTGCTTTTCATTTTATGTATGTGCTTTATTTTTTAATCTTGTCCTTGCTTTAATTTCATCATAATATTTGCCCCTTCTATAGATTTTTTCCTCTTTCTAGGATTCATGTTGATATGTCCATGCATATATGAGCATCATCCATCATCATGCTACTACATTTAGAGGATGTGCCTTCTAAATCTCTCTTATCTAAATCGATAGGGTACCAAAGCCTCACCTTCTACTTTGGCGCATTTAGCATCGTTGAGACCATAAGATCCAATATGCAAAGGCAAAGTAGGCCATGGATATTTCTTGTCTTTGGCAATAGAAGATCCAAATCCATGTAGATAACTTTGATAGGCTATCTCCTATATTGTGAACTTGTCTATAATGAACTTAGGAAATACATGAGGGAGCTTGGTAACTCNAATGATACATGCCATCTTTGGTGGAATTTATTCTTGTGAATTTGATATTCCTTCCCCTATTTTCTCTGTTGCATTCATCTAATCCTCATATTTCTTTTTCTCATATTTTACCTCATTAACTAACTTTTCATCTTCAATTCTCTTTTTCTCTGCTTCTTGTTTTTTTTCCCTTTCATTTTATGCATCTTCTCTCCTCTTCTTATCCTTTCCAACCTCTTGATCCCTATCCTACCTTTCCTTCAATTTTTCCTATGTTTTGGGTTTGGAATCCTCTTCCACTTTATTCTTACATTCTTGTTTTGTTGCCTTGTCCTTGGTTACTTGATCTTTTTTCCTTTTTCTCTCCTCCTCTTGCTTTTCATTTTATGTATGTGCTTTATTTTTTAATCTTGTCCTTGCTTTAATTTCATCATAATATTTGCCCCTTCTATAGATTTTTTCCTCTTTCTAGGATTCATGTTGATATGTCCATGCATATATGAGCATCATCCATCATCATGCTACTACATTTAGAGGATGTGCCTTCTAAATCTCTCTTATCTAAATCGATAGGGTACCAAAGCCTCACCTTCTACTTTGGCGCATTTAGCATCGTTGAGACCATAAGATCCAATATGCAAAGGCAAAGTAGGCCATGGATATTTCTTGTCTTTGGCAATAGAAGATCCAAATCCATGTAGATAACTTTGATAGGCTATCTCCTATATTGTGAACTTGTCTATAATGAACTTAGGAAATACATGAGGGAGCTTGGTAACTCAAAATACTTGGATATATGTGGTACCTTCCATTACATACATGTTTCCTATTGTGTTTATCACTTGCATTGCTTCCCCTATCATGCACATAGTTGTAGCTTCCTTTAGGTTGGAGCCTTTAAATAGGGGGTTGGATCCTCCTTACAATTGGTGTAGGAGAATTAGGAAGTTGATGCTTCCTATGAATGTATTATTGATATATATATAAGAAAACATTATGTGGTTTTCTCCCATTTGGGTTTCCATGTAAATTTTAGTGTATTGTGTATATGTGGTTGTTTATTATGCACTTATGAATGATATTGTTAATGATGAAATGATATAATGAATGAATAAGTGATAAACTATTGAATATTGTTGATAAAGTTGAATTTTATATTTATTGTGATTGAAAGTGGTAAAAATTGATCATACTAATTCACACCCCCCTCTTAGTATTCCAACAATTTTGTTCTTCTATAGTCATCTACAAAACATTTATGTCTCTTTTCTCTGTTAGCATCTCCTCTACACTCCTACTCAACCCCAATGAAAAAATGAACTATTTTCCCTCCCTCTGTTAGGGTTCTGATAGCTAGAATTAGGGTTAGTTTTACGGTTTCAAAACCTTATTGGAGCATCCACGATGATTCTAAAAGTCTCTAGTAGATTCCTCTATTTTATTTAGTTCCTATATTTGTAAATGTGTTGAACCTACACAGAATAGATCTAGCTAGAAAATACTACTCACATTTGCAGAGAGAAATTGAGAAAGAAGAAGAAGGAGAGAAAGAATGGAAGAATTCTCAATACTCGTAATGAATAATGAATAGTTTACACATGATATACTCTGTATAACTCAATGAATGTGCACTGGAGGAGAGCCAATGCACCATAGATGTGGTCTAGAGTGACCTGGACACTCACTAGCAGTTGCGGGATTGAACTTCCACCTAGTCTAGTCTCTCAAGCAGTTACAGGAGTGAATTGCCACCTGGCTGAGTTAACTAGTCAACTAGTCTTCAATTAATTGACTGAAATAGAGTGTAGTGAGGAGTAGATCAAGGAATCAAGGGTAATGCACCAGTCTGGTGATGAAACCAAGGCAAGTGTGCATTAGATGGTGATGATCCCATTGTTGCATGGTGACAAAACCAATGCAGCATCTAGATTCAATTCAACTAGTCAAATTGAAGTGTCAACTGAAGAGAATATTCTCCAGGTGGAATATTCTCCCCTAAAATATAGGAGATTGGATAATAACTAATTATGACTAATAAACAAGGAAAAACCATAGGAAAAAGAAATCCTAGGTGTGTGTGAAGTAACTCCAACACCCCCCTGAACATCACTATGGTGAAAATAAAGAATGGATCCTGACAACAAGGCCATGTTAGATACCCAAATACAAAAGATACATTGAAAAAAAAGTGAGGAAAGAGGGAAAACCTAATGGGAAACCCCCCCCCCTCAAGGTACAATGTATGTAAAAAGAAGAACTAAAGTTGCTAGAAAACTGTGTCCTTCACTCCAAGACGACTTCGCAGAGAATGGAATTTTTAATCAGTGAAGGTCTTGGTGAAGATGTCTATCATATGTTCTGTTGAAGGATATAATTGTAGGTCGATGATCCCCTCGTGTAATAAGTCCTGGATGTAGTGCATGTGGATCTCGATGTGCTTCGTCCGTTTCCTCTGAACTGGATATATGTAGAACTTCAGAGTGCTCTGGTTGTCACACCAGATGACGATCGGTCAATGAAACTAAATTCCCAAATCAGTGAGAAAATGTTGTAGACACATAGCCTGAATGGTTATGTTGACCACCCCTCTATACTCTGCCTTGGCTGAAGATAGAGCAATGGCAGCCTGCTTCTTTCTCAACCAACAGATAGGCCTGGAACCAAGACTGAGTGAGTAACCAGATGTGGACTTGCAATCAGTGATATCGCCAACCCAGTCAGAATCAGAAAACTTGATGAGATATAATGTAGAGTCTGTTTCATAATGAATCCCAAATGTGATGGTTCCATGTACGTATCGAAGGATACGCTTTGCAGCCTTCCAATGTAGCTCGTGCGACTCCTGCATGAACCTAGAAATTGTGCCAACTGCATAAGACAAGTATGGTCTAGAGTGTGTGAGATACAACAATATCCCCACTAGATGTTTGTACAGTGTGTTGTCAACCAGTGGAGTCTCCCCGACATCCTCAGGTTTGACTCATGATAGGAAAGGAGTCGGAGCAGAATTGCAGTGTATCATGTGAAATCTCTCAAGGAGATCTCGTGCATACTTGGCCTGAGACAGTTTGATGCCTGATGCATATTGACTGATCTCGAGTCTAAGGAAGAAGTGTAGAAGACCCATGTCCTTCATCAAAAACCTGTCATGTAGAATCCTCTTGACTGCAACAATCGTCGAAGTCGAGCAATCGGTGCTCAAAAAATCATCAACATACAAAACCAAGAGTATAATTGAATCAGTCATCCTCAACATGTAGACATTTAGGTCTAATTTACAACGTACAAAGTTCTGTGACAACAGGTAGGAGTCCATCTTGGCATACCATGCCCTCAGAGCCTTCTTTAGGCCATAAAGGGACTTCTTCAGTCGACAAACCAAAGATGAGTCCTTCATAAATACCTGGGGTTGCTCCATATAGATCTCCTCGGAGAGATCACCATGAAGAAATGAATTCTTCACGTCCATCTGATGAACTTCCCATCCCTTGGCTGCCACAATGGTAAGTGTCAATGGTTTGGAATCAATCTTCGCTATTGGATCGAAGGTCTCATCATAGTCAATGCCATGCACCTACTGAAAGCCTTTGGAAAAAAAATTGGATATGTATCTGCTAATCTGTCCATCCATTGCGCTCTTGGTCATGTAGACCCATCTACATCTGACAAGTTTCCTCCTAGAAGGAAGGGGAACTATATCCCAACTCTGGTTCTCGAGGAGGGAGTTGTACTCCTCTTGCATTGCGAATTCCCAAAAGGGATTTCCAGCAGCCTCGACATAAGACTGTGGATATGAAGATTGAACCAAGAAAAGATGCCTGGAGGGAAATGGTTCAGTGGTAGTGAGTGCAACAAGAGACTCCTCAAAATCATATCGAGTCCTCCTAGTAACATTTGGATCACCATCAAGATCCCATGCATCCTAAAGAGTAGTATATTCCCACTTGAACCTCTGCTCTAGCTCTGCAACTACATCTAGATTCTCTGACTTTGTATCTGACTGTACTGACTCTGTATTTGAGTCATCTGAGTCCTCTGAATCAGAACTCTCATCTGAAGAAGAATCGACATGTGCATGTTGATCATATCGGATAGGTGGAAGAATGAAGGTGTCTGCATGCGACTGTTGAGGTACATGCGAAACACTTTCCTCAAATTGGACAATTCACTCAATGATGAGTTGGTCCAAGGACAGATCAATAAGTCTATATCCCTTCAAGTCATTGGGATGTCCAACAAAAATACACTCGGTTCTCTATGGATCAAGTGCCTTCCTCTTTTCAGAGGGAATCTGGGCCCATGCACGTGAATCAAAAATATGAAAGTGGGTCACTTTCGGTTTGAGGCTGCTCCAAGCCTCATAGGGGGTCTTATCCTTGACATATCTATGGGGATATCTGTTTTGGATGTGTCTTTCACAATTAAGTTCTTCGCCCCATAGTATATGTGGTAGTGACTTTTCATGCAACATGTAAGATGCCATCTCTTTTAGAGATATGTTTTTTTGCTCAGCAACTTTGTTTTGTTGCGGAGTATAGGGAACTGTGTGCTGCAACTGAATCGTTGCCTCATGGAAAAGATTATGGATCTCATGATTGACATACTCTCCCCCATTATCAGTTTGGAGGAATTTTATTTTCTTTCTGGACTGTGTCTCAACCAAGGCTTTGAAATCTTTGAGGTGTTGAAAGACCTCGGATTTTTTCCTGAGAAAAATTAAATCCATGTAAAACGTGAGAAATCAACAACAAAAATGAGAAAAAACCTCTATTTTTTTATAGATGGATGTGGAAAATGACTCATAAGGTCACTATGGATCATATCTAAAGGTGTGGAAGCTCTCTGAGACTTTCCTTTGTCGAATTTCTCTTGAGGGTGTTTTCCAAGAACACATCCCTCACACACTCCCTTGGAGAAATGGATGTCGGGTAGACCATCAACCAATATTTTCTTTCTAAGTTGTTGCATATATCTTAAATTGAAATGTCCAAACCTTTCGTTCCATATCCTACTACTTTCATCAATATGGGTAAGCAGTAAAGCAGAGTCTGGTTCAATAAATTCAGAATATGCATACAATCTAGATTGATGATTTACCTCACCAGTAGCAACCCTGGAGTTGGTTTTCATGTCATAGATGTCCACTACATTTGGTGTGAATATGAATTTATTTTTGGTTCCATAATTCTTCATCCGGTACACGGAGAGAAGATTGACGGAAAGTTTGGGAACGTGCAACACATTCTTGAAGCTTCCGTTGGTGAGTTCAATCCTTTGTTTGTCGGTGACTTCGACTGAAGAGTTATCCTCCATCAGAATAGGAGGACCTTTGTATGCATCCAATGAATAATAGTCTTATTTTGAGGCATCCATGTGATGTCATGCTCTTGAATCTACGATCCAAGCATCAGGAGAGGAGTTGATGGCAATCAAGGCATGGCTAGAATTGTCTTTCTTGGGATTCTGATCTTGTGGCTTCTTCTTCTTGGCACCCTCGGGAATGCAATCTCCAAGGTTGTTTTTCTCAATTATTTGAGTCATTAGATCTATTTTTTTCTGCATGCATGCATATTCTAGATGGAATCCTTTATGGAAGTACGTGCATTTCTCCCCTTTTCTTCCCTTTCCACCTTTGGATCTGGAGGCATCGGTGAAGGGGTTTTTGTACCCTTCCTTCTTCGGATGTGCATGATCTTTCCTTTTGTATTTATATTTATATTTCTGATATTGATGTCTGCCATCTTTCACAGTAAGTGCATGTGCCTTTGGGCCTTTGATTTTTCCCATGTTGATGAGCTTGGTTTGCTCTTGTGTTAGGGATTCGATAAAGTCCTCAAGAGAAGGCATCTTCCAGGTGGATCTAGAGGATAATTTGACTAAATGGAATGTTGATACGAACACAGATAATTCAGGACCAAGTTTGGAGAGAATGGTGAGAATCATTTGTTTCTCCTCCTTAGATTTATCAACCTCGCAAGCTTTGAGTTGTGACAGTAAATCCTTGAATTTTGTAAGGAAATCTTGGATATTGTTGAAGCTTTTTGGATCTAATGTGAGAAATTTCACCTCCAGCATGTGTCCCCTCATCTCATCCTATTTTCCAAAGATCCCTTCCAAGGTGGTCCATGCTTCATTGGGAGTCTTACAGGAATATATGTGAAAAAGGAGATCGGGAGAAATAAGACTGCAAATTGATCCAAATGCTTCATCCATTCGATTTAAATACTTGGATTTTTCTATGGCTGATGTCAGTTTTTTTTTGGTATTCAAGGTTAACCTATACAATCCTCTGGTTCAGAGATGTATGACTATTTTCTCCTTCCATGCAAAGTAATTGTAAGGTGTAAGAACGAATTCTTTCTGGAAATTCATCTTTCTGTTGTCTTCAATCTTGTGTACCTACAAAAAAATTTGGTGTAGCTTTTTCTTAGCAGTATGTTGAATCTGATACCATGTAAATGTGTTGAATATACACATAATAGATCTATATAGAAAATCCTACACACATTTGGAAAGATAAATTGAGAAAGAAGAAGAAGGAGAGTAATAATGGAAGAATTTTCATTAACCGTAATGAATAATGAATAATTTACACACGATATACTATGTATAACTCAATGAATGAGCATTGGAGGAGAATCAATGCACCATAGTGGTGGTTTAGAGTGATATGGACACACACCAATAGTTATGGGAGGCATAGTCTAGTCTCTCAGGCAGTTACGGGAGTGAATTGCCACCTAGTTGAGTTAACTAGTCAACTAGTCTTCAGTTAACTGAGTAAAATAGAGTGTATTGAGGAGTAGATCAAGGAATCAAGGGTAATGTGTCAGTATGGTGATGAAACCAAGGCAAGTGTGCATTATTTTTTGATGATCCCAATGATTCATGGTGACAAAACCAATGCATTATCTAGACTCAACTCAACTAGTCAAACTGCAGTGTCAACTGAAAAGAATATTCTCCAGGTGGAATATTCTCCCCTAAAATATAGGACATTGGATAATGACTAATTATGACTAACAAAAAAGGAAAGACCTTAGGAAAAATAAATCCTAGGTGTGTGTGAAGTAACTCCAACAATATTCAAATTATGATGGGTTGACATGGTCCCCAATTATAGTTGGAGTGTTACCTTGTTAGGGCCATAACTTTTGCATATGAATCTTCTTCCACTTTATTCTTACATTCTTGTTTTGTTGCCTTGTCCTTGAATTCTTGATCTTCTTTCCTTTTCCTCTCCTCCTCTTTCTTTTTATTTTATGTATGTGCTTTATTTTTTAATCTTGTCCTTGCCAAAATTTCATCCTAAGTATTGTCCCTTCTAAAGATTTCTTCCTCTTGCTAGGATTCATGTTGATATGTCCATGCATATATGAGCATCATCCATTGTCATGCTACTACACTTAGAGGAAGTGCCTTCTAAATCTCTCTTATGTAAATCGATAGGGTACCAAAGCTTCACCTTCTACTTTGGCGCATTTAGCATTGTTGAGACCATAAGATCCAATATGCAAAGGCAAAGTAGGCCATGGAGATTTCTTGTCTTTGGCAATAGAAGATCCAAATCCATATATATGACTCTGATAAGATATCTCCTATATTGCTAACTTGTCTAGAATGAACTTAGGAAATACATGAGGGAGCTTGGTAACTCCAAATACTTGAATATATGTGGTACCTTCCATTACATACTCATTTCCTATTATGTTTATCACTTGCATCACTTCCCCTGTCATGCACATAGTTGATTTGTAGAATATGGGAGCTATGAAGTGGTCATCATCAAAGTGTAGTTGTATGTGCCTCACAGTGTATAAAAACGTGGATAGGTTATTCACGGTTTGACAGTGGGCAAGACATGGATGTACATGGGTCGTAGAAGAGTAAAGCACGGATATATGTGGGTTGATAGTGTGCAAGTCACAGATTTGTGAAATGTTTTTGAGGAGGATGCTATTACCAGGTTGTTTTTTGGCATGTTTACAGGCTGAGTGTGCTTGTCATTGATGTCCAGATCAGAGTGTGCATCGATGGAAAAACAGGAACAGTGTAAGCTCAGGAGAGGAGGTCCAAGTCATTAGGACCCGTAGAATGATCAAAGGTTGAGGCCTTTAACACTTAGACATTCTTTCAAGTCGGGAGAAAGCATAAGCTCAGGAGAAGGAGTGATAGTGGTCATCAGATCAAAGTCCAAAGAGTAGGAACATGCAGAGGATGAGATTATACCTCAACCGTCCATCGGAGCATGAAGGACCAACAACCGTTGGATCCAGAGATAAATGCACGAATTTTAAGCCTTTGATGAGTGTAGGAGAGCAGACCTATCAAAGTCCCGAAGTCCCAAAGTAATAAGGGACCATCCATCATCAAGACTGACAGGTGGCACACAATCCACAATTCCAGAGAAAACCACTTCTAAAGTTTCTCAGTTTGAGATTTGAAATCCCCGAAGTCCGGAGAGTCAGAGAGCCAGAGTAAACCTCAGTCATTGGATCAATTTCAAGTGGAAGGATGGGATAAGCTAGAAAAGTTGCATCACAGAAAGATTGAGTTGTCGATGCAAGATCCTGATTGAATGAGCAACATTCACTCTACATATAGAGATGTGAGGAGGTTACGCCCCTGAATGTTTGAGATTTGAAATCCCCGGAATGCGAAGTTTTGTCAGCCATCAGATCTAGAGATCAGATAATGATCGTTAGATCAGGGAGATCTACATTAGCAGACCACATCAGCAAGGACCCATGGCAAACCAAGTCAGCAAGGACACATGGTGCAATCAGACAATGACAAGTGTCAAGTTGATTTGACATTTCAAGTACATGGAAATCACAAATCCGAGTGACATGTGGCAGCTGCTCGGCTCATGGCACATCATCGAGTGATGCAAGAGTTACATCACTCTAGGAGTTTTGCTTCGATAATTTTACCACCAGCAGATGACCTAAGTCCCGAAGTCCCGAAGGCCAAAGTCCCAGAGCGGAGGATAGTCGTTGGATTAAAGAGGACACGCGTAACTGGATTGTCAACTCCGGGAAAAAGCAAAGGAAGGATGACAGAAAGTTGAGAGTTGAGATTTTTGAACCCCGAATACTCGAAGGGATTGTGACTATTGATCCAAAAGGGACACGCATCATCGAATCGTGGACTCCGGGTGAAATGCTCCAGGAGAAAACGATAGTTTGAGAATTGAAAGTCCCGAAGGTCGGACTCGCGGAGGAGATCTTGATCATAGATTAAGGAGGACGGGTGTCAGTAGATCTTCCATTCCGGAAGATATCTAGTCAGCAGCAACAAAGTTGGCTCACATTCAAACACCCAACACGCGAGGTCACGATTTGATCACAATCGTCGATTGAGGAATGTCGTGGGTCGTTGATCAGGCATGACGAAGTTCGCAAGCTCGTGAAACACGAAGCGCTCGAATGCTTGGCCTATGGTAGTAGACAAGGTCACATCAGAGAAAGTTAAGAGAGGAGATAGCTTTTTGCAAAGCTCCACTTCGCAGATCGAGAGTCGAGAAAATCAAGGTGACTCATAGTTGATCACCCGAAACGTGAAATCATGAAATGCCTTTTTGAATAGGGATGTGGTCACAGCCAGTGGTCGCATCAGAAGAAGATAAGGGAAGGAGCTAGTGTTTCTAGGCTCCACCTCGGAGTTTCACGGGTTGGGAAAATCGAGGTGACTTGCAGTCGATCACCCGAAACGCAAAATTGTGAAACGATTGTTGGATAGGCGTATGGTCACCGTCGATGGTCGCATGAAAGGAAGGGGCTTAACTAGAAACTCTAGCGCCCACTATGTAGTTTTTCTTAGAAAGGGAAAAGGCGCCAAGAGCATGAGTGCGCGGAGGTTCTCTAGGTAATTGCCAGAAACCACTTATTTTTTCTGCCAGAGAATTCAAAGAGGCTTCAGGGTGATCGCTAGAGTAGCTGAAGAGTCTCAAGGTAACTACCAGTAGTATGAAGATTAATGGTAGAGACAATTGACAGATGGAAAAGCATCGAAGACTGTAACTACCAAAGAAGCCTAAGAATCTCAGGATAATGACCATTGATGAAGAACAGTCTCAGGATGATCAACAGAGAAGACGAAGAGTCTCAATTGCCAGAGAAGCTAAGGAATCTCGACATAACGCCCAGTGATGATGAACGCATGGAGCTAACCTCCAGACAAGATGAAGAGTTTCCATGATGATCAGGAGATGACCAAACATGAGAAATTCATGCAGAAAAAAGAGTTGAAGTGATTATGTTGTCGAGCTATGCAGTAGAGAGGAAGAGTTGCAGTGAGAAACCTGTAGGGAAGAACAGTGATGTTGTAAAAAGGATGCAGAGGCATTGCACATGAGGCTATGCAGAAGGTGCACAGAAAGTATAAAAATGCAGAACATAGAAGAGTTGTGAGCTGCTATTGAGAGTGATTCAAGTGAGAAGAAGCATGTTGTGTGCAGGAGATGAAACACACAAAAGAGGCATAGCGCATAGAATGGAAATAATACACAAAGCATAAAGCGTAGAAGAAATACATAGAAGAGATATGCATATCTAAGAGAAGAAGAGAAAGTCAAGGTGCACATGCAGAGACAGAGAAGAAGATTAGAAAGCTCAAGAAGATGCGAGCAGAGAGACATTGATGCAGGTAGAGCAGAGCAGTGTAGTAGAATAGTGATGATACTGGTAAGCCATAGATAAATGTTGTATCACTGTGATAAATTTAAGAAAGAAAAATATTTATATTTCAGGGTGGTTGGGAGGTGCTACGGAGGATTGGTGTCCTTAGAGTTTCAAGTGGGTGCTTGAACACATGGAGTTGTAGCTTCCATCTGGTTGTAGCGAGAAAAACTAGGGTGGCAGGGTGGTGCAAGTGTGAACTATTGTTCTCCGTTATGCAAGTCAGTGCCTATGTGACTGGAAGTTGGTGCTTCCATCCAGTTGGTGTTGGAACACTTATGGAGTTGGTGCTTCCTTCTAGTGGGTGCTAGAGAAACCAGGGAGTTGGTGCTTCCTTCTAGTGGGTTCTAGAGAAACGAGGGAGTTGGTGCTTCCTTCTAGTGGGTGCTAGAGAAACCAAAGAGTTGGTGCTCTCAGCAAGTTGCAGCTTGAAAAATAGAGGTGGTAGCCTCACAATGAGTTGGTTCTCATAAGAATGATAATGTAAAGAAAATAAAGATTACTTATCATATCAAGAAGAAGAGGTTTTTACACTTTATGGATTTCCTCAGGAAATATCTGTCTTTGTATATTTCATGTGTGTTATTGATGTTGAATGTTCTATTTCCTACCTCCCTGCATTATTTTGATTGTCATTGAGTGCTCTGTAAACAGTTTAAAATAAGCATAATTGTTTAAGCACGGTAACAACTGATTCACCACCCCCAACTCAGTTGACCAACAATTGGTATCAAAGCGATTTCCCTTTATTTAAGGGTAGATCCTAGAGATTAAACATGACTAGCCATGGATGAACTTCAACCAATAAGGCCCCCTTGTTCAATGGAACAAACTTTGGCTTCTCGAAAGTTAGGATGAGAACCTACATAATGGATTTAGGTGCAGACGTGTGGGATATGGTAGAGATTGGTTATGTAAAGTGGGTTGTATTAGCTTCCAAGGATGACAAGCTAGATTCAACTTCAATGCTAAGGCTATGAATGCTATTCTGAGTGGACTTGTAGAAGAAGAATTTGTAAAATTTATGCACTTAGAAACTACCAAAGAAATGTGGGACAAACTCATTAGCAACTATGAAGGTAATGAGAAGGTAAAGGATTCCAAGCTTCAAACCTACAGATTACAGTTTGAACAACTAAAGATGAATGAGGATGATACAATTAATAAATTTTTCTTAAGAGTTGAGGAGCTTGTGAATTCTATAAAAGGTCTTGGTGAGAAGATTGAATATGTATTACTAGTTCAAAAGATCTTAAGATCTATGCCTGATAGATTCAATCCAAAAGTTTTTGCAATAGAAGAACCGAATGATCTTAAGACTCTATCTATTGATCAACTCCTAGGAACTCTAACTGCTTATGAAATGAGGATTAGTAAATATAAATCTACCACTAGAGAAGCATCATTTAAAGAAGACAAGAATAAGGATTTTGAGGCTGATGAAATTGAAGCAAAATTTGTCAGAAGACTAAAGAAAGGATCAGGCTAGTACCAAGGCAAGTTTCCCTTCAAATGTTTTAACTATTGAAATATAGTTCACTTTTCATCTAAGTGTTCACACAAGAAGAAGGACTAGAAATATGAAGGAGAAGAGAAGTACAAACCCAAGAGATTTGGTAAAAATAAAAGTTTAGGTGTAAACAATGATGACTCTTCAGAAGACACAGATAGAGACTCTTCCTGTGAAGATAAGGTAAATGACTTCATGCTTATGGCCAAAGAGGATTATGATAACAAAAGCATAATAAGTTATGTTAATGATGAAGAAGTTGTGGTTGAATTGGAAGGAGAGTTTATCAACACTTTGGAAGAGATTGACAGACTCGAACTTAAGAAGAGAAAGAAAAAACAATTGCTGATACAGTTCAAGAAAGGTAGTAAAAACCCTGATGAAGAATTTGCCCTGCTAAAAGTGGAATTAGAATAGGTAAAGAAAATTGAAGACATTATGAAACAACAGTTATCAGAAACGAAGGCAAGATGTGAAGCTCTGGAAGAAGAAGTAGTGAAAACTAGGAAAGAGTTGGAGAAGTTTCAAGCCTTATATCATCAAAATCTGTCAAGTATCAAAGACTCGGAAGGATTAGCCACCATTCTGAATCGGCAAAGGAATCCAAAGTTGAAAATTGTTTTGGGTTATGAAGAGGGATCAAGTAGTGGTCAGCCAAGCAATAAAGAACCCATCAAGTTTGTCAAATCTGCAACCAATGACAACAACAAACCTGCAAAAACAAAAGAAGATAATCAGCCACCCAGGAGGAGTAAAGAAAAAGGTGCCAGAACTGAATCTGTAGAACAAATAAATAATACACCCTCTGCTCAAGGAAATCATCAGCATGGAATAAATCGACCTGCTCAAAGAAGACAGCCATTTTCCAGGTACAAAGATTTTTTCTATGGATATTGTTTCTACTGTTCTAACCTTGGCCACAAAGATGTAAATTGTTCCTTAATATTTAGACATAAGCAATCAAGACACCTAAGGAATAAATATCTGCCACAACAGAGAATGAGACAACCAAGTAAAAAACAACCGCATATTGCAAATTGTCAAATTAAGTTTAGAGACATGCAACTGATAAGGTCAAGTAATAATAAACAATCAATGAGTAGACAATGCTTCAAAAATCACTTTGACCTATTGAACAATGAGCTTGAATGTTATAACTGTCATAACTTCGGCCACAAAGCTACAAACTGCCATGTGAATAATTACAATGAAGATCCAAGGATAAAGCTCTTAGCTAGAAAGGCCAGCACATGGAAAAAGAAAGATAGTGAAAAATGTGGTCTAATACTTTCAACTCAAAAAAAAAGGACTCCTGGAATATACATAGTGAATGTTCCAAGCACATGACTGGAGACAAGGATAAGATTATGACACAAGTAAAAGCAAAACAGGAAATGTGATCTTTGAAAATGATGAACTAGGTAAAATCAAGGGTAAAGGGATGGTGAGTTTGAGTAATGGCAAAGGAAATTCTCAGGATGTTCTGCTTGTAGATGGTCTAAAACATACTTTGCTCAGTACAAGTCAAATGTGTGACAGAGGCTGTGAAGAGGTGTTCACGCCCAAAGATTGTAAGGTGAAAAATGTAAACTTGGGACAAGTAGTGGCTAAAGGCGTAAGAACAGATAATGATGTTGATATTGAATTCTCTCCTGCAAGTAAAGAAGAAGATTCAGATACAATAAAAGAATGTTATGTTAACATTTATCCCATGGATGAGTAGAAGAAGAATCATGTCATAAGCTGGAAGCAGAAGTTGTGAATCTTAGAAAGAAGGTTGAGAAGTCAAACACCCAAATCAAATTCTTGAACAGCTCCATGATCCTGGATGAGATATTGGATAGACAGAGATCACCAAATGACAAATCCGGTCTTGGATACAACAAGGAAGAAATCAGTACTCCTAATAAGTCTAACAAAGGTCCTTCATTTGTAAAAAGGGAAAGCAGGTATGAGAGTGTTTGTAGCGGTTTTTTCTTGTGATTGAATATGGTCATAAAATCCTTGGATTGTAGGCATCATGGAAGAAAAATGAATTTGCATTAATAGAGATCGATGAGAATCAACGGGAAAATCCAAGGGTTCTTTAATATGAGCTACAATTGTGCATTGTTCCAGTAGGATAGCAACATCCACAACAACAGCATTTTGATGTACATGACATCCTGTGGAGATATCAAGAGGAAAGACCTTGTCAGAAAGAGCTAATCTCTTACCAAAGGGAGAGAGCAGTCAGTAGCAGGGAAAGAAGAGTGGCAGGGGGAGTCATTTAGTTATGACGATAAAAGGTTGATGAAGGATTCCCAGTGAGAGAGGTGAGCAATATTGAGTCTGCTAAAGAGGACACAATTGAAGCTGAATATGAACAGGTCTAAGAATCAGAAGGAGAAGGCTCTAGTATAGATACAAATACTCTGCAGGACTCAAATAAGAGAGTCCATCCTGTCAGGGGGAGTTTGCATTGGTTGAAGCTCTTATACCTCTAAAAAGTACTGCAACAGCTCAAGGGGATCATGTTTTCTTTGACATTGATGTCAAATGGGGAGAAAAGGAGTGGTATGGACACTACAGTTAGAGATATAAGTAGAACAATGCAGTCGTTTAGGGTTTCCATCAATGCCAAAGGGGGACATTGTTGGCATGTTTACAAGATGAGTGTGATTGTCATTGATGGAAAGATCATTGTGTGCATCGATGGAAAAACAGGAACAGTGTAAGCTCAGGAGACGAGGTCCAAGTCATCAAGACTCACAAAAGGATCAAAGGTTGAGGCCTTTGACACTTAGACATTCTTCCAGGTCGGGAGGAAGCGTAAGCTCAGGAGGAGGAGCGACAGTGGTCGTCAGATCAGAGTCCAGACGGGAGGAACGCACAGAGGAGGAGATTAGGTGTCAACCGTCGATCGGAGCGCGAAGGACCAGTAACTGTTGGATCTAGAGATAAATGCACAAAGGTTAAGGCTTTGATGAGTGTAGGAGAGCGGACCTGTCAAAGTCTCGAAGTCCCAAAGTAAGAAGGGACCATCCATCATCAAGATTGATAGGTGGCACACGATCCACAACTCCGGAGAAAACCACTTAGAAAGTTTATCAGTTTGAGATTTGAAATCCCAAAGTCTGGAGAGTCAGAGAGCTGGAGTAAACGTCAGTCGTCAGATAAATTTCGAGTGGAAGGACAGGATAAGCTAGCAAAGTTGCATCACAAAAGTATCGATTCGTCGATCCAAGATCCTGATCAAATGAACAACATTCACTCCGAATATAGAGATGCGAGGAGGTTACGCCCTTGAATGTTTGAGATTTGAAATCCTTGGAATGTGAAGTTTTGTCAGTCATCGGATCTGGAGATCAAAAAATGACCGTTAGATCAGGGACATCTATGTCAGTAGACCATGTCAGCAAGGACCCATGGCAGACCAAGTCAACAAGGACACGTGGCGCAATCATACAATGACAAGTGTCAAGTTGATTCAGCATTTCTGGTTCGTGGAAATCACTAATCCAAGTTACACATGGCAGTTGCTCGGCTTGTGACACGTCATTGAGTGACGCAAGAGTTATGTCACTCCGAGAGTTTTGCTTCAGGAGTTTTACCACCAGCAGATGCCTTAAGTCCTGAAGTCCCAAAGGCCGAAGTACCGAAGTGTAGGATAGTCATTGGATTAAATAGGACATGCGTCAATGGATTGTCAACTCCGGGAAAAAGCAAAGAAAGGATGACAGAAAGTTGAGAGTTGATATTGTCGAACCCCGAATACCCAAAGGGATTGTGACCGTCGATCCAAAAGGGACATGTGTCGTTGGATCGTGGACTCTGGGTGAAATGCTCCAGGAGAAAACGATAGTTTGAGAATTGAAAGTCCTGAAGGCCAGACTCACAGAGGAGATCCTGATTGTATATTAAGGAGGATAGGTGTCAACAGATCTTCCATTCCGGAAGATATCCAGTAAGCAGCAACAAAGTTGGCTCACTTTCAAACACCCAACACGCGAGGTTGCGATTTGATCACACCCATCTATTGAGGAATGTTGTGGTTCATTGATCAGGCACAATGAAGTTCGCAAGCTCATGAAACACGAAGCGCTCGAATGCTTGGCCTATGGTCATAGAAAAGGTAACATCAACGAAAGTTAAGAGAGGATCTAGCTTGTTGCTAAGCTCCACTTCACAGATCGAGAGTCAGGAAAATCGAGGTGACTCACAGCTGATCACCCGAAATGTGAAATCATGAAATGCCTTTTTGAATAGGGATGTGGTCATCGCCAGTGGTCACATCAACAGAAGAGAAGGGAAGGAGCCAGTGTTTCTAGGCTCCACCTCAGAGTTTTGTGAGTTGGAAAAATCAAGGTGACTTGCAGTCGATCACCCGCAACACGAAATTGCAAAATGAATGTTGGATAGGCATATGGTCACCGTTGGTGGTCACGTGAAAGGAAGGGTCTTAGCTAGAAAATATAGCACCCACTATGTATTTTTTCTTAGAAAGGGAAAAGGCACCAAGAGCATGAGCGCGCTAAAGTTCTCTGGGGAATTGCCAGAAACCATTGATTGTTTATGCCAAAGATTTTGAAGGGGCTTCAGGGTGATCATCAGAGGAGATGAAGAGTCTCAAGGTAACTGCCAGTAGTATGAAGATTAATGATAGAGACAATTGACAGATGGAAAAGCGTTGAAGACTGTAACTGCCAAAGAAGCCGAAGAATCTCAGGATAATGGCCACTGATGAAGAACAATCTTAGGATGATCATCAGAGAAGACAAAGAGTCTCGATTTCCAGAGAAGCTAAGGAATATCAGCATAATTCCCAGTGATGATGAACACATGGATCTAACCACAAGAGAATATGAAGAGTTGCCATGATGATCAGGAGATGACTGGACGTGAGAAACGCATGCAGAACAGAGAGGTGAAGTGATTATGTTGTCGAGCTATGCAGTAGTGAGGAAGAGTTGTAGTGAATTGTAAGGAAGAATAGTGACGATGTAAAGAGGAAGCAGAGGTATTGCGCATGAGGCTATGCAGAAGGTGCACAAAGAGTATAAAAACATGGAACAGAGAAGAGATGTGAGTTTCTATTGAGAGTGATTCATGTGAGCAGAAGAATGTTGTGTGCAGGAGATAAAATGCACAAAAGAGGCATAGTGGATAGAATGGAAATAATACATAGAGCATAAAGCACAGAAGAAAGACATAGAACGGAGATGCATATCGGAGAGAAGAAGAGAAAGTCGAGGTGTGCATGCAGAGACAAAGCAAAAGATCAGAAAGATCAAGAAGATGCGAGTAGAGAGACATTGATGCAGGAAGAGCAGAGAAATGTAGCAGAACAGTGATGAAGCTGGTAAGCCATAGATAAATGTTGTATCATTGTGATAAATTTAAGAAAGTGAAAGATTTATATTTTAGGGTGGTTGGGAGGTGCTACGGAGGATTGGTGTCCTCAGCGTTTCAAGTGGGTGCTTGAACACAGGGAGTTGTAGCTTCCATCTGGTTGTAGCCAGAAAAACTAGGGTGGCAGGGTGGTGCAAGGGTGAACTATTGTTCTCTGTTATACAAGTCAGTGCCTGTGTGACTAGAAATTGGTGCTTCTATCTAGTTAGTGTTGGAACACTTAGGGAATTGGTGCTTCCTTCTAGTGGGTGTTAGAGAAACCATGGAGTTGGTGCTTCCTTCTAGTGGGTGCTAGAGAAACCAGAGAATTGGTGCTCTCAGCAAGTTGCGGCCTGCAAAACAGAGATGGTAGCCTCACAATGAGTTGGTTCTCATAAGAATGATAATGTACAGAAAATAAAGATTACTTATCATATCAAGAAGAAGAGGTTTTTACACTTTATGGGTTTCCTCATGAAATATCTGTCTCTGTATATTTCATGTGTTTGATTAATGTCGAATGTTCTATTTCTTACCTCCCTGCATTATTGTGATTGTCATTGAGTGCTCTGTAAAGAGTTTAAAATAAGCATAATTGTGTAAACATGGTAACAATTGATTCACCTCCCCCCCAAACAATTGGTATCAGAGTGAGTTCCCTTTATTTAAGTGTAGATCCTAGAGCTTAAACATGACTAGCCATGGAGGAACTTCAACCAATAAGGCCCCCCTGTTCAATGGAACAAACTTTGGCTTCTGGAAAGTTAGGATGAGAACCTACATAATGGCTTTAGGTGCAGACGTCTAGGATGTGGTAGAGACTGGTTATGTAAAGCCGGTTGTATTAGCTTCCAATGATGACAAGCTAGATTCAGCTTCAACGCTAAGGCTATGAATGCTATTCTGAGTGGGCTTGCAGGAGCATAATTTGTAAAAGTTATTGTTAATGGATAAATTCGTGAGTGCGGACACAGACCAATCTCCCTAGATCCACTTGGATCTAGAACAAAACAAGACAGAATACTACTCTTTCCCTAGATCTAGATTATTGAATGAACTAAGAGAAATGGATAGTGGACATACCTTATGAACGCTCTCCTT